>JAJEJH010000301.1:282263-544049 GCA_026122585.1 Anacardium occidentale
TCTAGCATCCAACTCTTCTTCCGACAGTTTCTGACAGGTTGCTCATGTCAGTCGAGCCAACTGATCCTGAGACATTTTAAGGATATGGGTTGATTTTGGATGCCACTTGATAGTGTATTCCGATTTCAACAATGTTGTCATTGGATCCGACTACAGAGATATGCACCTATGGAATATTTAAAAGGTAGCCACTGAAACTCCAGAATTAAAAAAAATCAAATGACATATGCCCACCCAAGGTTTTCTGAAATGACAAATTCTCACGCATAAATGTTTAAAAAGTCAGATACCCACCCGTTAACCAAAGTCAGAAGGATATTTTTGTCTTTCTTAATAAAAATTAAAAAATAAATTTTATAAAAATGTAAAATATAAATTTAAAATAAAATAATATTAAAAATTCAATAAATTAATAAATATTTAAAAAACAAAATAAAGTCTGATCCTTTGTAACATAATACAAAGGTACCTGCCACATATTCTGCTTTTGTTGTTGATGTAGTCACAACCGATTGTAGTTTTGATATCCAACTTACAGTTCCGCTGGCAAAAGTAAACACATAACCAGTGGTGGATTTCCTTTTATCAAGATCTCCTACATAATCGGAATTAACATATCCACTAACAATAAAGCCTGATCTTTTATAACATAATACAACATCTGAGGTCTCTTTGATGTATCTTAGGATCCTCTTTACAGCATTCCAATACTCTTTGCCAGGATTCGCCATGTATCGACTAACCACTCCCACTGCATGTGCAATGTTTGGTCTTATACAGACCATAGCGAACATTAAGCTTCCTACTGCTGATGCATACGATACTCGAGACATTTTTATCATCTCTACTTCACTGTTAGGATTCATATTGAAAGATAACTTAAAATTAACAGGAAGTAGGGTAGACATTGGCTTACAATCTTGCATGTTGAAACGCCTTCTTCAAATAATTCTTTTGTTTAAACACAATCTTCCTATTAATTCTGTCTAGGTAAATTTGCATCCCTAGAATCTTGTTTGCTAGTCCTAAGTCCTTCATTTCAAATTCCCTAGCCAATTGTGTCTTTAATTCTTTGATACGATCTTTACTGGAACCTGCTACCAACATGTCATCTACATACAACAGCAAAATGATATAGTAATTTTCACAAAACCTGTTGAAGTATGCACAAATGTCTGAATTAAGTCTGTTGTATCCAAGGCTTATGATGAAGGAATCAAATCTCTTGTACCAACACCTCGGCGCCTGCTTTAGACCATATAGAGATTTGTTCAACCTGCAAACCAAGTTCTCTTTGCCTTTTTCTTCAAAACCTTCTGGTTGGAGCATATAAATTTCTTCTTTAAGATCACCATGAAGGAAAGTCGTTTTCACATCTAGCTGCTCTAGATGTAAGTCAAACACAGCACATATTGCTAAGACTACTCTGACTGTAGTGAGTTGAACGACAGAAGAGAATATTTCCTTAAAGTCAATACCTTCTTTCTGAGCATATCCTTTTACCACCAGTCTTGCACGATATCGCTCCACTTGATCTTCGTTATTCCGCTTGATTTTGTAAATCTATTTATTACTAATAGGTTTTCTTTCTTGAGGTAAAGACACAAGTTCCCAAGTTTTATTCTTATGAAGAGCTTCAATTTTTTCTTGCATTGCTGCTATCCATTGAGGTGCATCTGAGTTACTTGTTGCTTCTTGAAGAGTTGATGACTCTCCTTCCTCTATTAGAAGACAGTATGCAACATTGCTCTCCATAATATAATTTGAGTGTCAGCCTTGTGTTTTTCTTGCACATTTTGATCATCAATTTTCTAGAACTTCAGACCCAACTTGTTCTTATTCTTCGTGCTCTAACGTGACTTCAGAAGAATTCTTTTGTTCAGACTCCTTCATTTTTATAACTGTAGTCTCTGAATTTGCTATAGTATGACCTTCTTCCATTTGTGGCTTTTCTTCTGTGAATATAACATCTCTGCTGATTACAATCTTGCGGGCAGTGGGATCCCACAGGCGATACCTCTTTATTCCATCAGCATACCCCAAGAATAAGCATTTCCTGGACTTTGGATCCAATTTTGTAGTTTCTTGGGCATTATACATCACATACACTGGACTTCCAAATATATGGAGGTTTGAATAATCAACTGGCTTACCAGTCCACATCTCCATTGATGTCTTCAACCCAATTGCTATTGATGGGGCTCGATTTACCACATAACAGGTGGTTTTGACTGCTTCTGTCCAAAATGACTTGTCTAAACCGGCTGTTCCTAAAATTGCTTTTGTTCTTTCCAACAAGGTTATGTTCATTCGCTCTGCCACTCCATTTTGTTGAGGAGTGTATGTTGTAGTGAATTGCCTTTTGATGCCTTCTTGCTTGCAGAATATATTAAATTCATCACCAGTGTATTCTCCTTCGTTATCTGTCCTCAAACACTTAATCTTCTTTCCGAAATCAAGTTCAACACGTGCTTTGAAAATTTTGAAGTTTGAAAATACATTTGTCTTCCTCTTGATAGGATACACCTAACATCTACTAAAGTAGTCATCAATAAAAGACACGAAGTACTTTGCTCCTCCTATGGATGGAACCGGTGCTTGACATACATCAGAGTGAACCAGTTCTAGAATAGTCTTGCTTCTAGACTTTGATGTATTGAACTTCAGACGATGTTGCTTACTTGTAACACAATGCTCACAAAAAGGTAGGGATACCTTTGTAAGCCTTGGAAGTAGTTTTTGATCTACAAGAATTTTCATTCCTTGTTCAGACATGTGTTCAAGCTTCTGGTGCCACATCCTTGTAGATTCTTCACTGCTTGAGACAACCAATGCTTTTGCTTCGAACAGAGTTTCTCCTTTTAACACGTACATGTTTGCACCTGTCTTTTTTCCCTTTATCATTACAAGCACGTCTTTGATTATTTTCATAATCTTGTCATTGATTATGACTTACACCCAAGATCATCTAATTGCCCTAAAGATAATAAATTCTTCTTTAGGCCCTCCACATGTCGAACCTCCTGAATAGTACAAATTGTACCGTCATACATCTTTAGTTTAATGGTTCCAACACCGATAATCTTTAAAGCTTGGTCATTACAGCTGTACACTGATCCTCCTGAGATAGGTTCATAATAATGAAACCATTCTCTTCGAGCAGTCATATGAAATGTAGCTCCTAAGTCGAAGAGTCATACATCAGCAAAATTTTTCCTACTTTCACTTGTCATCATTGCTTCACAACTCAGAACATGTCCATCATCTGAGGAGCTTGCAGTATTCCCTTGAGAGCCAGAGTTTCTCAAGTTTTAACAATCCTTCTTCAAGTGACCTCTCTTGCCAAAGTTATAGCATTTAACTTTCTTCTTACTTCTGGATTTTGACCTGCCCTGATTGTGACTCCCACTTGGGTCACGTTCTGTTGATCTCCCTCTTATCATTATCAAAGTCTCTGTTTGTTGTGAATTTATTTGTCTATCTTCCTTATTCTTACGACAACTTTCTTCTTCAAGAATAACAGCTGCGATATCATAAAAAACTAAATAATTTGTGAGGACATTGTTTGTTAAGTTGATTATGAGTTGATCATACGAGTCAGGTAGACTTTGAAGTAGAAGCTCAGCATGTTCATTTGTCTCTATTCTATGACCCAATGATGTGAGTTGAGAGAATAGAGTATTTATAATGTTTATGTGCTCTGTCACCGAGGTAGATTCAGACATTCAAAGCGTATAGAGTTTTCTCTTAAGAAAAATTTTGTTGTGGAGTGATTTTGTCTCGTACAACTTGGTGAGATGAGTTCAGTATCACTTTGTTCGTGAGAAAATGGAAAACGGAATTGTGGATATAAGAAAATTTCATACAGAAGAAAACCTGACAGATTTTATGACAAAGGCGGTCAACATTGACAAGTTTGTTTGGTGTCAATCCATTTGTGGCATAATAGAAACATAAGCAACCTGGTAATGACAAGATAGAAAGACTGGTGTGAAGATCTGATTGAATATCAATCAATCTTCAAGTGAGAGATTGTCAGAAGCAGCCGGAAGAAGTGAAAGAAGCAGCCACCAAACTTGTCAGAAACAGCTGGAAAATTGAAGAAGCAGCTGAAAAATTTGACAATGCAGCCACAAACTTTGACAAGAAAAATTAGGTGCCCACCATGCATTAAATGGAGGGTGGTTGGGCGACAAAATTTTTCCTATAAATTGGCTTTCTTTGCTTCATTTCCTAGCATCCAAATCTTCTTCCGACTGCTTCTGACAGGTTGCTCATGTTAGTCTTGCCAATTGATCTTAAGACATTTTGAGGATATGGGTTGATTTTGGATGCCACTTGATAGTGTATTCCGATTTCAACAATGTTGTCGTTGGATCCGACTACAGAGATATGCACCTATGGAATATTTAAAAAGTAGCCACTGAAACTCCATAATTAAAAAAAATCAAATGACATATGCCCACCCAAGATTTTCTTAAATGACAAATTCTCACTCATAAATGTTTAAAAAGTTAGATACCCACCCGTTAACCAAAGTCAGATGGATATTTTTGTCTTTCTTAATAAAAATTAAAAAATAAATTTTATAAAAAAGTAAAATCTAAATTTAAAATAAAATAATATTAAAATTTTAATAAATTAATAAATATTTAAAAAAACAAGATAGATATTTAAAAAACAACAATTACCACCTTCAACCACCTGATTCTATTGACAACCAGATCTAACTACCACAATAACAAAGATGACCAAATCTAACTGTCTTCACCCTTAAAATAATCAAAAACTATCAGTATCAAACATTTCAACCGCTACTAGTCTATTTCAATGGTAGAAACAACCAAATTTGACCGTCTTCGCTATCGAGACAACCAAATCCAATTACTAATGGAATCAGAAAATCATTTCTGACCACCTAATAAAATCAAAGTCCATCACCACTGCCAACAATATTATCGACGACAGTAATTTTTTTTAAATATTTATTTATTTTTTTAAATATTTATTAATTTATTAAATTTTTATTATTTTTTATATATTATTTTAAATTTATTTTTAATATTCTTTATATTAACTTTTATTTTAATATTAATATTATTGATTTTTATAAAATGTATTTTGATATTTTCAGATAAAAATGATAGATATTTACTTATAGATAAGATTTTGTCATTTAAAGAAACTTTGGGTGGCAATTTGTTATTTGGCCTTAAAAAAAAAAAAAACAAGCTTGATTGAGCAGATATGACCTATACTTCTTGTCTGTATATTTAAAAGATTTCTAAGAATTACCATTGGAAGTTATATTTAATGACTAGCATCTAAAGAAATCAGCACCGTCCTCAACATCATCAGTTTTGATGGTTCCATTTTGAGCCATAAGTACTCTGTACACCCTCTTTGAGCAAACCTCACCTAATCGTCTATCGCCACCAAGTAACCCTTCGGTGGTCAAGTCCTTGAGTAGAAATTCCTTTTCATGCACCTGCATTTTCATTAATAGTAAAGAAAACACAAAAGAGAAATCCAAGTTTATGAATGGCAGCAGAAACAGTGCAAATAAAAGCATTATAGCATAGCTATTCTGACAAATTTTTGGACATGGAAATTTTGGATGTCACACAAAGCAAGCTTTTACACCTGCTGTGTGGAAATGCTTAATGTATTCCACATATCTTTTTGTCCATCATTAGACAAGGCTTAAACAAAAATGCTAATCACCATCATGACTAAGAGGGGACATGTTAATTGCAATGACAGTCGCAAAAATGAAAACGACTAAAACATTAGGGAAAACCAGAAGACACTCTTTAACAGATATTTGAAATGGTAAATTTCTGTCCCGGATTTTACGTAAAGCACAATGGATTACTTAAATATTAACGCACATCCAGCTGATCAGTTTGTTCATAGGCCTACCAAATATAGCAAAAGATGGAGCTTATATTTTATATCATCCGAAAATAGACAGAGGCATAGTTAGCTTTTACACTTACTGATTTATTAGGGTCCATGTAAACACTCAAAAGAGCTTTCATGGTAGGATATTTCTTCCATATAGCAATGGCAAATCGAGGCTGTACCTTTGGAATAGCTACCAAAGCTTTTAACCTGGATACAGAGAGATAACTAAGAAAAATAGAAATGCAATGACCAAACAGAAAGCTTATATTTTGCACTTCATCTGTTGGCAGTTGATCATAAAGACATGCAGCGCATGACAATCTCTAGATTGGCTTGGAGTTGAACAAGCAGGAACTTAAGGAACAAGAGGCAGACAATTTTATAAATTCCAGGAGACAGCCATGGAAAAACATAGTCAAACAAAGCACTATAACGAGGTAAAAAGTTTACTTAAATAATTGAAACTTTTGGATGTGAGTCAATAGAATAAAAGAAACAAACTACAATCTTTTCATACAAAGTGCAATCCATCACAGAAATTTCTTAACGGCAACGGTTAAAAAAACACATTGGAAATGTAGAAAGACATTTAACCCATAACTAATAGAAAAAATAAAAATTTGCAGCATTTGATTATATAATATCTGTCAGAAAGGGCTTGACTTTAAATATTATTTGGAAGAATGTACTCACCACAGGTTCTTTTTAATTAAATTCCTATCAGCAGAGTCCTTAGGGACCAGCAACCCATTCGCATTTATAGAAAGTCGAGTTAATTTCTTTCTGCAATGAGAAGTAAAAGGTAGCTTTAGAGTATTGGTCAGCTTAATCACCAGAAAGTATGAATGCCATGCACACTAAGAGGCAGCAATTCGAACAACACACATAGGCAATTCTTTGTTTTTTATAAATATGGCTAAAGAAAAAAATACATAAATTATTTGAATCCAATTTCTTAAACTTATTTGTTTCTGTATAAATGCATTTATTACTAGGTGATCTCATAAACTAATATGTAATTTTTCTATTCCATACTTCTAAACCAAAATTCAAGAATACACTCATAAACAAATGGTAATACAGTACCTAAATTGGCAAGAGGCTAGGCTGCTTGTTAAACCAACAACATGTTCAGCCAATTCAGCTTCATCAATGCACTGTCTGGAATGAACCCTGAAAAAATGTGTGGTTAACTTTGCCAGTACCTGCAGCACAGTTTTACAGACACATTCAACATTAAGCATCAGGTGTTTGAAACACCAATAAATGATAGAAAGCATAAATTTTCACTATTTGTTATCTCAATCATTTGACCTCCTCAACAGGTGGACGTCTCCAACTATTATTATTTGCCAGATTTTTGTACTGTTCCTTTTCCCTGACATATTGCAAGAAACAATGTTTTAATTTACTGCAAAATTACATTGCTAAAAAAAAAAAAAAAATAGCATATAATACCAAAACAAGCAAAGACACGCAATTTCATCACAATCTGAATTAGAAGCCTATCTCCAGCCTTTTAAGCGAAAAAAATAAAAAAATAAATACTATTATACAAATGAAACAAAGTGCAATTTAAATAAAGTCTGCAATAAAGAAAATTGTATTAAAAAAACTTCTGTAAGCTGGCACATGAAAAATGAGCTTGTGCCAATATATAGTGATGAGCATGACAGACTTTTTCATGGATGAAACCATGGTTTACCAATAGCATAAAGAAAATCATAATATTGACTGAACAAGGTCTACAAGAAATTGATTGTAGAAACGGTTTAATTATGATAATAAGCCCTGTTTTTTTGGATGAATTACTAAACTATGAAATTTTGTTGTAAGTTCTGGTTTTCTTTTCTGTGCAAATTCACCAACATCCTCTTATCTTTGCCTTAAACTCATTGAAGCTACTTTTAGATATTACTCCTGAAATCTCCATCAAATTTCACTATTGACTTAAAGATCTTCCCTAACATGAACAAACCCCTTTTATATGGTTTATATGCAAACTGTTGTGTATGTGACATAAAAACTTCTGGTACAGTACAGTTGTACAATGCCCTCAAACTTGCATAAATTAATGAAAGTTTCAGTACTGGCTCACCTTTTATGAAGATATGCCACTAGCCTATTTGTAAGGAAGCAAATTGTATAAGATGGATACTGTCTTCTAACTCTGGATACAAGATCCATAAGTGATTCATTGAGAACCAGATTACAAAACTCTTCTGCTTCATATACAAGTAATACATATTGAATCTCTATTCCTTGTGAAGAGAGCTGCAACAAATGAATGATGAGATATATGTCAAAACAACAGTAATTGAGTGATACGTCCAACTACAGAAAAATCCTGGTAACAAACTTGCAGGAGTTAGAGCAAATCCTGATTTTATCAGTCATTACAATTTTTTCTCATTAGAAAATATATGAAGAAAAGCCACAGAAATAGATAAAGGCATCACACTGACTTATCAAATATAACATGTGACCAACTTTTAGACATTGACAGTAAAGCATGTCAATTAAAGAATACAAGAATTGTTAGCATGGTTGAATAGAAAATGCACTATGGAACAGAAAAACATTCAAGGGCTCAAGACATATGTTGTGTGCTTCAACCATCAGACCTCAATAAGTAAAGCAGCTTTCCTGGAATTTGGCCTGTATGCCATTTAACATCAGACATCATTAAGTTGACAACACATTTGAGTCAATTGGGAACAGGATTCTCGTCAACCACTATTACTCTCATAGTGATGTAATACAAGGAGATGTTAAATGTGCAAATAAGCAAAAAACATCAATATTGGCCTGTATGCCAATTCTAACATAATAAACAAACAAAACATGAAGACAAGTAACTTAAAAACTCAACAAGTACAACCCTGAAGAAAAAAAATGAACAAGCAACATCTTTGCTGAAAGATATATGGGATCCCTAGTTGTGAGTCCTGACTAAGTGCTACAGATTAGACTAGATAAAAAGTAGATATAACCAGGGTTCAAATCACAAGCTTTGTCAAGTAGCTCTTCAGTGAAATAGCATCCATACAACTAATAGCTTCAAAAAAACCAATTCAAGTTAAACATTCTTCGAAGCATTGTTTTTAATCTTCAAATAAATTTGTTTATTATTTTTTATTATTAAAATAATAAAAAATTGTAATGATTTATCTCAATGGAATACTTATTACTCTTCAACAACAATAAATGATTTCTGCCAATCCCAACTAGTAGCAATTGATTCTAATATCATAATTTCTGACTTACATGTGACAGATTTTTTCTTAAATAAAATATAGAAATGCAAATTCTGATTCAAGTGATACCTTGAGTAGCTGAAGATAAGATCTTCATATTAAATTCCAAGCAATTACCTGATAAATACGTTCAGGAACTGTCATGCTCCACACGATCGATCTTTCAATTGGATTTGAGGTTATGCGATATGTAAATCCTTTCTCTGCAAACCTTGAAAGCAGATGTCCTAAATTAACACATAAAAGAACTTCTCAACCCCATGACCACATTGGAAGTAAATGACATAGATAATATGAGTTAATCTCTCAATTAGAAGGAGACATTAGAACCACCTCACCTCCTACCGAGCCTAGTTCAACTACTTTTGTGTCGATTTCAGCCACAATAGATTTTTGTGCAAACTTTCCCTTTTCCCATTTTTGCTTTTCTTTCTCCAATTTTTTCAGCTCAGCAGCCTCAGCCTTCAGTGCTGCTTTTTGCAATTTTTCTTGCTGTATAACAAGCTTTAATAATTTAGACATCTGCAGAAGTAATATAATAAAAAGTTTAGCAAAATCAACGTTAAGCACTCACTTCCTTCTTTTGTTTCTTTTCTTCCATTAAGAGCATTCTTTCCTCTTTTGTCATCCTCTTCTTCTTCCCCACGGTTTCAACTTGGCCTGTTTCCTTTACAACATTCACTTGTTTACCTCTTTTTGTGGTTGGGATATTACTCATCTGCTCTATGCTAAAATTTTCTTTGTCAGGGCAATCCTCTAACTGATTGAATGCCATCAAATCATTGAAACAATGAGTCAACAGAAAGGAAAACTCGATTATTGGTGTAAGAACCATTTTTAATTTCACTTAGGGTCTAAAATGGAAAAGTAACCTATAAACAATTACATAAATTAAACCCAAACTTCAAGCACACAGCAAACAAAGAAAAAATATCACCATAAAGAAAAACAAGTTTCCAAAAGTTTAGGGTTTATCATAATTTAACTATTGCAATAGAGAATTTTAATCACAAGACCATTCAACCCAAAAGCAAAAGTAGATCAGTAAAGGTTCAACATTTTCAAATTTCTATCATAAAGTATTAGCATAATTATGACATTCAACATTATATGCCACCATAACTCCCCAGCAGAAGCAATACGTAGTGCTGCAGCCAGTTATCTGATGCCACACCTTACAGCCATCTATTTTTCTTCTCTATAAAGAGAGACACAAGATATATGAAGAATAAGGTAAGAAATTTTCGAAGGATAAAAGCAAATTTTATACTCATGAGATGGTAAATTTTCTGATTTCTCAAACTTCAGGAAATCATGAAGAAAATTATCAAATGTCACTGGAACGTACCATATCACTATCATGCGGGGGATAGGTTGGTTGTGAAGTACAGTCCTCAGACATCTGGATCCGATCGGCATTCCCTGATAAACATATTTCCTATAAAATCCATTAACAAAAAGGAAACGTATTCCAAATAACAAAGCTATCTTTTTTTCACTTTCAAATATCAGAGAAGAAAATTTAAGCAAAGTGCAAATCACAAATAAAAAAATGATAATAATAATCTAGATTCTTTTCTCTTTCGGTAAGAAACTTCCAGATATGATCTCAACATACCAAGGAAACATGACGAATTAACAGCTCTAGAGTGCCAGTCCTTATCATCATCAGAACCACCTTCAGATTCATTGTCAGACTCCAAACATATCAGTCCATTACTTCCTGTGACATCACAAACAAAGCCAATAATAGAAATGAAGATACTAATAATATGCCAAAAACAACATTTGCCAATACTAAACATAGAACCTAAAAGAAAACACACAAAGTCAATATGAATGCAATAAGACAATAGCTCAAATTGCTTTGACAATAATCTCATTAAATGCAACTAAAAATTAAAATATCAACAATCAAACCGGTCAAAACAAAACATATTCCTCATTACATAGGGAATGTCATAAAGACCTATTAGGAACCTAGAAAACTCTACAAACAACTAATTGGAACGATCAAACGATGTAAGAATCAACAAGGAAAGTAAGTGTAAAAATTGTATTTGACAATCACAAAATATTCCCTGACAAAATCCAGTAACACGCCAGCAAAGTAACTTGCTCCTGTCTAGCATTCAAGAGGCCAGACTCTCTCCACTTCTATTAGCCTTCAAGAGAAAAGCTCTCTCCCTTGATCAGCCAAAGGGTGCCCAAACAAAACCCAATTTCTTCTCTCTTCTCTTTCCCAATCTTTCTTTTATGCTTGCTCATTTCATAACTGCCCATGTTTCCATGTTTTTATAATTGTCCGTGTATGCAACCTGTCCTCCCTATTCCCTTTTCCTGCACGTCACCTAAATCCTTGGCTCTAATATTGCCCGCCCCTTTGAGAACCAACTTGTCTTCAAGGTAGAGAAATTGGAAAGTCCTCTTGATGTAGGACCCATCAAAGATTTTTGAATCTCATACTATAAGAAAAATTTATAATGTAATTATATTTAGGGTTATTGGATTATTTTGTTATTTTAAGTAGATTATTTTATTTAAGAAGATTTTCAAATTATTTTATTTTGGGATTTTAATTAAATAAGGATTGATTTAAGTTTTCTTATGGGATAAGGATTGATTATTTTATTTAAGGATCTTAATTAGACAATGATTTAAATTACTTTAGATTGTTTGTTTCATTTGTCGATCACCATTCATTAGTCAATTGTTCTTTTGGGTTGTTTGTCAATCTTAATCGTTTGTCAATCAAATCCTACTATTTCCTTTATCCTTCGCATCCTACATTAATTTAGTATCAGAACCCAAATTCAACCTCCGCTTTTCTATTAACTCTAGTTATTGTATTTGATCTCCGCTTTCCTATTCAAGATCTTATTCAAGTCGTTTTAGGGAAAACAAAAGTTAGAAAAAAAAAAATTTTTTAAATGTTAGTTGAAAAAAAAAAGTTAGAAAAAAATTCTAAAGAAAAAGAAAAAAACAAGTCCAAATCCATCACGAACCTTTGTCCAACAACCATGTCACCTGCTCCAACCTAGCCACTGACTAGACACCCTTACCGATCAGTCTATCTCCTCACCGACGCCTCACCAAAAAACCCAATTTATGGATAGATATAAGGGTTATTGGAAATTTCTAAGGCATCTGATGAGTTTTAAAGTCATCGGAAAGATCATCAGCGAGTTTTAAGGTCATCAAGAGGTCGTCATCTCAATAAAAATTTTGATGGTATGTGAAGGAGAATATTGGGTTCAAAGCCTCCACCCACATTCTAGATCCTTCTCAAAAGTTTGTAGAGAAGAGAGTAGGAAAAGGTGATTATGGGGTCTCTAATAACCACACCGAACATAGGAAATTTGCACTTGTTGTTCAAGGGGCTCAATATCATAGCACTGATAATAGGCAAAGGAATCGACAACATGGTGTGACCATTGCTAACAACCTAGCCATACCAAGGACACTTGCTAGAAGATCCACGTAAACAAGCTGATTGGAAGCTTTCACATCCTACCAATGACAAAGAAGGTCGTGGCAATCTAATCTCTATTGATGAGAACCACACGTCATCGGGGTCTAATCTCTCCAACAAAAAGCAACTAAAATTATTGCTTAAAATGTTCAGCCAGTCATAATCACGCCCTCCCACCTCTGTTATCGGAACCAAATTTTTAAGTGCCTTTTAATTAAAAATAGAAAAATTGAGTCAAGAAGTAGTGCGTAATTTGAATTCAATGTCATGGCACAAGGCATTTGTGAAGGAATATGGTTGAGAAGAAAACTGAGGGAACTGAGAATCTCAGTTGAGGAACCTATGAAGATGTTTTGTGACACTAATTCTGCTATTAGCATTGCAAAGAACCCTGTGCATCATGGCATGACAAAACATGCTTCATAAAGTAAAAAATAGAGGAAGTGTTAATCAAACGATTATACCAGCCAACTTATCTTCAATCAGTTGATATTCTTATTCTCTGCTATTTAAAACTTGTGCATTTCTCGGATAAGCAGCGGGAAAAAAAGTCTCTCACATAATTTTCCACAATAACCTAACATCTTTTGAATTGGTAGCATACTAACATGTCAAAATTTTGTACTAACTAATTTTAAATTACAAAAGAATCAATTCTAGCACGATGTCAATTCAATAATATACTATTATTCACACACCATAGTAACCCCAATACCAGCTCAGCATCATAGTTCTTCACAATCAAAGACAACAGTCAATTGACCTCATTTTACACCCAAAAAAACTCTCAACACCCTTTTTCTAAAGACACCCACTATCAAAAAATTAGTATTTTTACTTGGCATAGTCTCAAAATCAATAAATAACGCTCAATTGAAAAAACTTAACAAATTTTCATTCCCCAAATTTAAAAATGTATACTGAATTAAAAAAAAAAAAAAAAGTGCACATAGTAACTAAAACTTACCAGAGAAATTTTTACCGAAACTTGTTGAATCCCCAATTTGGCGATCAAGCGAAGAGACCATGGAGCACTTGACGATAGCGAGGTCGGACATGGGAGTCTCCGCAACGAAAGACGGCGTGGAAGAGAGAGAGGCGGTGGGTCCCGGTTTCTCTGGCGTCGGGTCGTCGAGGACCAGAATTGTGTTGATTATTGGGTCAGGTGGCCAGGTTCGGGGCTTCTTGGAGAGAGATTGAACTGGTGTTGTCAAGGGGGTTTTATCTTCTCCGTCGGAGAGAATAATCGGCTGAGCCATTGGACGAACCGGAGAGACGCGAACCGGAAGGAAATCCAGTTCGAGAGAGTGGAAACCGGAAAGTTCGAATAAGCGAAGCGAGCGCGGGATTTGAAAGGCGGTGGTGTTGTTTGGACGGGGACATAAGAAATTCTCGAACTGGGGTTAGGGCTTCAATAACAAGAATAAGGCCGGCCCAGAAAAGTCAATGTTTAATGGGCTGGACTGGGCTACATTGGGCTGAACTAGATTAGGCTTGATTGACAGCTTTCACAAGAAAATATAATTAAATTAATATGGAAATGATCAGTAGTGGAGTATAGTCTAACAAAGCGTAAGTTCGAACTTATTCAAACTAGTATATAATATCATTCGAAGATTGCCAACAAGGTATACAGTATTATCGACCAAGAGAATAATATATCTAGAAAGACAAATGACTTAAACTAATAAACTAGAGTCCCAACGCAAAGACAGTTTATTCGAACAAGATGATGAGGCATGACTCGTATCTGTGGATTATAATAGTTAATATGTTACACTGATGATTAGGCTAATCACATGGTTATGCAAATTTATTTAAATATAAAGTTTCGTTCTTCTTTAATTCTGAATCGATCAAACATCATTAGTTTAAAAAAATACAAATATATAAAAGATTAATATCTAGTCTCGGTTCATAGTTTATAAAAATCAAAATAGTTGTTTCAAACCTTATCGATGTTACAATGACATTGATAGATAAAAAACTTTAAACCTTTATTAAGATATAAATCAATCAAAATCGATTATTTCAATCTCATCGAAACTCTGAAAACCTTTATAAAAAAAATATGAATAGTTTCATATAACTATTTAAACGAACATAAATTTTAAATATCAAAATAAATAAGAAATAATGGCCTTTGTCGATTAGGTGCGAAGATGAAGAACACATACATGTGAGGTTGTGCCCTAATTCCTTGCCAATAGTGTCCCAATTGCTGGCTCAGAACTTTGACATGAAGAAGTGAAGTTTGAAGATGACTTGTAAAATTAATTAAGCAACAACCTAATTAAGCCATAAATAATGAAGCAAAGGGCTTCATAATTATTAATTTTCGCTTTTAAAATTTTAAAAAACTAGATTATTAGTGAATCTCGGTAAAAAAAAAAAAAAGACAAAAATGTTATTTTACGTAAATACTTTTATTCTATTTTTTGCTTTTCAAAATGACGTATGCTTAAGAAGTAAACTATAATTTTTTAAAATATTAGGAATATTAATAAATATTTAAAGAGTTTTTAAAAATTTTAAAAGTGTATTTAAAAATTTTTGAAATTTATTCTGTCTTTTAATAATTTTAAAAAAACAGACAACTATACTCCAAAAAAATTAAATAAAATATGTCGTATTAAAAATTATTAGAATTTTGATATTTTTAAGTGTAAATATGATAAAATTTTAAATAAGTAATTATATATAGTAAATCTTAATGGTAGTTTTGTAATTTAAATAAAAAGGTAAAACAATTATTTTTAAAAAATGAAACAAAAATCACTATCAGAAAGAGATAAGCTGGGAATTTAATTTTTCAAAACGAGAATTTGTCATTTCATAGTTATTTGGCCGTCAAAAAAAAAAAAATAAAAATGAAAGAACAAAGCCGTGGTGCGAGCCACCATGGAGGCGGTGGAGCACGTGATGGACCATAGGTGGACCACGAGGGGTGGGTGGCCCAAAAGGGTTAGGCTCATGGCGAGGCGGGGCAGGACATGGTTGGAGGAACATACAACCTTCTGGAATGATTTTTCAGGTCGTTTTGAAGTGATTTTGTGTCTTCTCATTGTTTGCTCAAGTAGGGCTCGTGGACCACCCTTCAATGGCCCCTCTCTAGTCCTCGGCCCTTTGTGGGTAGAGATGATAGCCCTCCCTCTTTAAGGCAAATATAGATTATTATTTAAAAATTATTAATACTATATAATACATCGATATTAATATATTTTTACTTTAAAAAGTTGATATATATAAATTTTGGCCAAACGACTTATTCCAACCCAAGGGTTCCCTAAACCCAAAAACTTTTAAAAAATTAAATACTCACTCATTGACTAAATTCCTTTAAATGTTACTAATATTTTTATTGAAATGATTAAAATATCTTTCAATATAAAAATAAATAATATTAATATTAAAATAATATTAATATTAATGTAATAATAATAAATTTAAAAAAAGCCACTATTCTCAACAGCATTACCGATAATGGTAACTGTCACTAATCTAATCAAGTGACTGAAAACAATTATTTAATTTTATTAGTAGTTGGATTTAGCTATCTCTGTTAACAGAGATAACAAAAAATGGTTAGCATACTTAAAATTGGTTGTTTTCAGTCATTTTCAATGGCAAAGGCGAACGTAGTCAGATCCAACTACCAATGAAATCAGATGACAATTTTCAGTTACTTGATTAAGTTAATAACAGCTACTACCACTGACGACGTTGTTAATAACGAAAGTTTTTTTTAACTTTTATTTTATTTTTTAATTATTAATTTTTATTATTATTTTAATATTATATTAATATTATTTTAAAAAATTAATTTTATTATTTTTTATTCAAAACGACAAAAATACTCTTTTGATCAGTTAAATTTAATGGTTGACTTTGATTAACAAATGAATATTTAATTTTTTAAAAAACTTTAGAACAGAATTATCATTTACGGAAACCTTGGGTGAGAATATTTCGCTTGGCCGTAAAATTTTTATCTAGGCTCACTTAAAGTTCAAATTCTATTAACAACTGATTTTTGGGTTAAATTATTTAGTACGTGCACAATTTAATTGACAAATCTAACTAACAATGAAAAAAATATATATATAAATATTATTATATTATTAAATAATTTTCTATTAAAGGTAAAATAATACTTTTTTTATAACAAAAAAACCCAATTTAAATCTATAATTTTATAATTTTTTTTGGTTAACATAATTCATTTCATTTAATCAAATTTTAACTTTTCAGGCGAGGGTTCAGACAAAAGGCTGGTACCATGTCCACTGGTGTCTCCAATGGAGATGCCAACCTTTATAGATCTGAAACATAATTGATTTATAATCACGATCAATATAGAGTTGGAAAGGCTTATCTATGCACTGTTTTTGACCTAGAAATATTGCATAAAATTATAAAAATTTTGTCCCATAGTTTTCAAGTCAAGAAAGAGAACCCAAATCAAAGATTTTACAATCATCATTTAATAATTGTTACATTTTTTTAATTGTTACTTTTTTTTTTCAATCATATCGCCTAATTAATTTAAAATTAAAAGTAACATTCCTTTCGTATCTCATATTTGTTGCACTTGGAATTTCGTGCCGCGCATGCCATGATGGATTGTGATGTTCACTCACAAGCGAAGTGAGAATTTACGATCACGATGCTTAATAAAAACTTTATGTTAATTTTTTATTCTATAGTTTTTTATGTCAATAATTAGAACCAAGTCAAAGATATTGATACTTTGTGTATTATGTTAAATGAATCTCTCAAAATTTGCAAGTTTACATTGATTTGAGAGGTATAAAATATGAATAATAATTGAAGATATTTGAAAGATAATCATATTTCAAACCCACCAAAAACTTAATATTATTATTTTTTGTGTGGAGTTAAAATTTTATATATTATATATAAAATCGAAACGTATCATCATATTTTATGATCTTGATACCAAAATGGGTTTTTTATGTCATAACTTTTAATATGAAATTTAATATTTTTATTTTGTATTTAATATCATAATATATGATCATGCTTTCACAATTCTATGCTTGTACACCAGAGATGACAGTGAGATTAAGATGGGAGGGGTGGGGTTGTCATCATCCTTGTTCTTGTATGCGTTCCTATATGATGGGATATATCTCTGTTCTCGTTTTGTCCCTATTACAAGGATAACAGAAAATCTTCATTCTACTATTCATTGAAAATATATTTTTTTCCCTTTTCTCATCCCTTCCCATTTTTCCCATTTAAGTATTATCATAATAATGATGTTTTAGTAACTAATTAGAAGTGTAGCAAATATTTTCATAAACTATGCTTTATAATTAGGTAAAGGGCAAAGAGAGAATAAGACAAAGTGAAGATATATTTATCTCCGTCCTCA
This sequence comes from Anacardium occidentale, assembly GCA_026122585.1. Classification (NCBI taxonomy): domain Eukaryota; kingdom Viridiplantae; phylum Streptophyta; class Magnoliopsida; order Sapindales; family Anacardiaceae; genus Anacardium; species Anacardium occidentale. The sequence goes on from JAJEJH010000301.1 coordinate 300,298, forward strand.
CTTGTGGGAATTTTTTTAATCTATATTCTTGCTTATGTCAAGAATTCTCTCATTGTATCAAGTATATACTTTATTTTTAGAGTCAAATAACTATTTATATTGTACTTTAACTCTCTATCAACTTTAGGCAAATATTACAATCTCGATTCAAATATCAGATTATATGAATCTTAAAAAACATATACTCCAAAAGCTAATTATTAAAAATTGGAAAGTCAACTTTACATCAAAACCCCGTATAAACGAGTTATGATGTAGGATGAAAGCCAATATATATACACACAAAATAACACCATTAAAAAAATACAACATAATGTTGTATATAAAGATAATGGATCTTAAGTATCTTTTTTTTTTTTAATTTTGAAACTTAATAAATAAAAGTAATAATTTATTAAAATAATTTTCTGACCTCACCTTTCTAATAAAATTTATGAAAATATAGTTGTTTTGGGAATGTCCATGTATCTAGAGATCCTATATTTATGTCTAAATCAATCATTATTTGAGGATGTTAATAACTTAATAATTCAAATTAATCAATAGACTCTCTCATTATAATAACATATTATAAAAATATATGTTCTATTTACTTATTTATTAAGTTTTCATTAATTATAAATTTTTTAAATCCCTCTTAGTTTTAAGCAAATAAATTAAACAACAATCTCCAAAGAGTAGTCAGGGTGGTCCCTAAATTCTTGAATTTATCTGATAGAATATAATTGAGGCATTGTGTTTACTCAAAATTTAACAGTTCAATATAGTCGATAGCTGTAAGAGTGTCGATTTAGATCAAATTTCTCATCATAAAAAAAAAAAAGATTAAATAGGTCAAACAAATTAAAAAGAGTTCTACGGCAACACATTAAGTTGGATTGTTAAAAAAAAAAAATTGATAATATTTGAAGAACCAATATTAAATTAGAAAACAACAAAAAATGATTTTTTATAATATATATATAATATAATGGAATTGATCAGTTAAATTCAAGTTTAAGAAAATTATAAATTTATATTGATATCGATAAATCATTAAATTATATCTAAATATAACTTATCTAGTAGAATCGTGTTTTAAAAAAAAACCAATATGCTCATTTTATTGGATTGTATAAAATTTGAGTCATAATTAGACTCGTTGAATCAATTAATTCAATTCGAATATTAAATTATTGAATTTTATTATAAAGTTAGTTTTCTTTGACACAAGAAAAAAGCAGGAGATACTCGATACTCGTAAAATAAGTCAAATTTTTGTCGATAAGGGTTCTACAACAACCTAATTTGTTGGAAGATCGTTTTCTTTGACAATGTGGATGTGGGGGATTGAATTGACAAGTTTTTGTTAGTCATAATTAACTATTTAGGACTCAAAAGTGATGCCAAAAAGGGACTACTCATATTATATACACACTTTAAAATAGTTGGAAGAGTGTGCCTTAAGACTCCTTAAGGTATTAAATTCTTCTCTTATTATCTTGAAATTTCATTTCATCTCTACCTTATACCTTTGTGGGACAACTATCTTTTTTGATCAAATCGAAAATTTACAATTATTTATTTTTTTATAAAATACGTAATTGGATTAAATATTTAGATTAAAAGTGTCAAAGGGATTAGATTAGTCTATAGCATATGGCTGAAAAGGCCTGACCCAACCCGACCCATTATAGTAACCATTTTTTTAACTTTTTTTTTTAATTTTTATTATTTTGTAAGTAATTTGTATTATTTTTCAAATAATTAAAATGAGGACAGTAACTCTATAATTTTATTGATATGATTTGACTTATGACAAAGAAAAATCGTAGTTACATTTTTAGAAAATAAAAATACAATAATTTAAATTAAATTAAATTACAAAAATTATTACTAATTTTCAAAACTTTAATTATCTAACCATTTAAACATTTAAATTTACATTTAAAAATATATAAATTATAATATATATCATATATAAAAATATATAATATAATATATTTACAATTCAACTTATTACTGTTCATAAACTAACCTGTTAAAAGGCCTATAAAAACACGATCTTGGAGGATTGGATTATACCCTAAACCTTAAAAATATTTTGGGTTAGCCTAAGCCTGAAGGTTCACAAGTTTTGAGTCTCGATCTCGACTTGGCATCGAGTCTAGATTAATTATTGTATTAGGATTTAGTATATCCAATTACGAGATTATATGTATCCGCTATGTTTATCTTTTATTATATAAATAAATGATTTTACAAATATTTAGGGATAACAATTTATGCAAAATTTACATTAGATTACTCGAATAACATAACAATAAATGTAAATTTTCGAACAAATTATTAAATCATTTTAATAACATCTCTATTTACGTTAATTTTTTTGTAGTAAATCCCCATTGATTTAGTATACTTATCGTTGAAATGTAACATCACATAAAAAAAATAGTTACCATATTTCTTAAAAATATATAATTTTTTATTTACGATTTTCATTTTCCATTATTTTTTGTTTGGGTGTGAATTAATGTCTCCATCTTGATGCCTTAACTGGTTAGAAAAATCATGTTCTATTTGATGTCCAAATTAAACGACATGTCGGACCCAAGGAGTAGAAAATCACGAGAGCGTTTCACGTGATCTACGTACGTAAAATTGTCGTTTTCTCTCATCTGATAATGAAACCGAGCCCCACAGCTTGTCGGTTTTTCTCCCTCCATTCATAAATGCTTGGTTTGTCTATGATTAATCCATTAATCCATGATTAGCCGAACAAAAAGCAGCTTCCTTTAATATTTATTTAAATAATTTAATCATTTAAAATTTATCACCAACCTTAGTTATTAATAATAGGTTTAATCATTGAAAAAAAAAATCCAATAAAATATATTATTAAATTAAAAAAATTAATATTTAACTCATAATAATGCATATAAATTTCAAAATCTTAATCAAAATTAATAATTATTTAACAATTAAATCATCAAATAATATGATAAATAATTATTATTAATATTTTTGTTTCACGGTGCTCGTAATTTTCTTGAAATCCGAGGGTCATAAGGGAATTTTACAATAATATATTTTGTAAGTTTCATTGACAAGATATTTGATTGAAAATTAAATTTTTAATTACTATGAAAATCATAATTAAAATAAATAAATCATAAAATTGGCAGTGTCATGTCTTAGCACAACAAGATCATAAAATTCTACATTTGGACTTGTTAGGCTTATTAGAAATTAGACCCACAAATCTTTTTATGCTTCAACCTGTTTCCTAACTACTTAATATTAAAAAACAAAACTTTCAAAAAATAAAACCACAAATATATATTAATAATTAAATATTTTTTTTACCCATTATTATTTACCAAATATAATATATATTTGTTCGATGTAATTTTAGATTATTTTAATAAATTGAATTTTGATAAAAAAAATCCCAATTGAATCGATTCGAATTATATTAATTCTTGAGTATTTCAATAACATAAATATTAATATTAATATTAAAATGTAAAACATGTTTTTCTATGATAATATATATTTATTTTACTTGAATTTTGCTATTATTAATATCATATCTTAAATATATAAACAAAAGAAACAAAGAAAAATTTGGAACCTATCAATAATTACATGCTAATTCCCCATAATAATAATAAGAAAATATATAGCAAATAAATTAATTAAATAAATTAGTTTGCCTTTATTAACACAAATAAATTAATAAGAGCAAATTATGAATGATACTATCATTATAATTAACCCATAATTAACCAATTAATTAAACAAGATTAGAAGGCAAAATTAATCCGCTAATTAATCAAAATTAATATTGCTTTCATATAGGACTTTAAACTAGCTGAATTTCCTTGACTCAGATTATTGTTAAGCCGAGTTTGAAAGTTTAAAATCTTACTCGTTCATTTTTAATGTATGATAGATAAATATATAAAACACAGAATTTCATTATAATTTTTTGAGCTAAAATCTAATGGAACTTGAGGCCAACACTAGTCGGTGCAATTGTAGCCCTGCTTTGATATTGTGTGGATCCCTTATGTATCATTTCTATTCGACTATAATGGAGCCGATCTTCAGTCGAGGAGAACAAATATGACCAAATTCTTCTAATTAATCTATAGTTAATCAAGTAATTAGAGCTTAATAAATTAGTATCTAAAGCCATTATTTTCATGCAGAGACAGCTTGAGACATCGATGCTGACCCCCTCATTGCTCACGTAGAGTTCCTACAAAATTCTGTCACTCTCTTTGTCTCCTCATTGCCCTAGCCTATTTCTTCCTCTTTACCTGTGCCTATTTAAGCGACCAACCTGGCCACATTTCTAACCAAAATTATATGCAGAGATTAGAATATAATATGGTCAAGATTTCTCCCCACCGTCTCGTTCTCCTAGCTGCTCTTCTTTTTTGCCTCGTTTCCCTCTCCTATGGAGGTTGGTGTATCATTTTTTTTTCCCCTTTTTTGGTTTCTTTTGGTGTATTTAATCGGTTGAGTATAATTTTTTGTCAACTGGGTTGCTTGCAGCAAGGAGTTTGGGAGTGGCGAAGCAGACAAGTGAAAATGGGAATAATACTACACCATTAACTTCAAGAGGAATTGAAGGAGGAGAACTGAAGAAGAAGGAAGAAACAGAAGAAGAAGAAGAAGAGATGGTGACTGTGGATTATACTCCTGCAAGAAAGAAGCCTCCAATTCACAACTAAATTTAGGCCAAAATTTTTGTTTAATTGGTCAATTTTAAGAAGATCTCATTTTGTTGCTGTAAATATATTTAGTATAAGACAATTATCATTGGAGAAATTGTTGTGAATTAGGGTTTTTGGGAGAGAAAATTGAGTGCAACATGCATGCATGCTGCACTGGTTTTGGCTTAATTTGTATATGATTTTTGTTTCTTATTTATATAATAAAAAATTATGAATAATATACAAGAATATTTAGTGATAAATAATCAATTATTACATGGAAATTTTAGTGGTAATTCATAATTAATTCATGCATAAATGTTCTTTAAACAAGAATAATAATTATAATAACTATATAATTAACTAATATAATTAATATTTGCTCATGATTCTCAACAGTTTTCATGCATATAGAACTATCATACTATTCCAGATAACCAAGAATAATTCATTAAAATTTCTAATTAGTCAGATATACAATTAATATTAATTAATGGAAAATTGTTAATTAAAAACAAATCATCTAATTTATGGAATAAAGTTGATGCAATGAATTTAAAATTAAGAGTTAATGATTAATTAATAAATGAAATTATTAAAAAAAAAAGAAAGCATGCGTTTAGAAATAGAAGACAAAGAAAAGACTTGATGGGCATTGATTTAATTTGATTTTAGTACAAGATACAAGTATTTGAGGATTTCATAAGGCAAAAGAACATGTGATGTAGCTGACTTTAAGAACTTGCCAATTTTGAGTTCTTTATTATTATTATTATTATTATTTAAAATAAATCAATGAAAATACGTAAATATTACAAAAAAAAAAAATATCGATTTGGCCTAGATTCAATTAAGGCTAAGTCTAAATAAGACTCAACCTAAGATTGATATAAAACTAAAAGAGTTAATACAAGATCAACTCAAGGGTAATGAATTGAATTTTAAATTCGATTTAAAAATAATTTATCTTTGGATTTGATCTATACCGATTAGAATTCAAATATTTGAATTAGTTTGACTTCGATTTGTTTATGAGACGATTTTAATTCTTAACTCAAACTTAATTCTTTGGAACCGAGCTTAAATTCAAGCTCAAATAATTTGGATAAATTCTAGGTTTAATTTAAATGCTCCCCGTCAAGTTTTTGTAGGTTTAGAAGAGATTAATTGACCCCGTTTGACTTTGAAAATTTTTGAATTTAATATACGTAAATCTTTAAATTTTTACATTGGCATCCTAGATTTCGTTATTTCTTCATTAATTCCTCTGTGTTTTACCTTTATTCAACATTGGCCTTTCTCTGTTTTATATCTACACCCGTGGCTGCTCATAAAGCTTTGATTTTTATATATAAGTTCTATATCCATGTGATTCAATAGGAGACACGAAAAAACTTAATGCTAAGATCTTGTTGATAGAACATAAGCCGCAAGCGTGAAGAAAAAATTGAAAAATTTTGGCCTGAAAACAGAACATGTCGATTCATGCTTGGAGGAGGAGTTTGAAAGCCTAGTAAAGCTTGGGCGAGGGGAAGATTTTTATTCAGATACAAGTCCTTGTGCAAAACGTAGAGGCGGACTCAAGCAAGTCCTAGGCAGCCTTAACTCGAGTTATTTGAATATAAAATGATGAGTGTCATCAGAGAAGACTCACTGAAAAAGAAGAGCTCTGATGAAATGCAAGCACTTTTCGAATTGTATCATATCATTCATAAAATCATCGAATAGAATCACAGGGCACGTATGCATTATTTCATGAAATGCAAGAAAGTTTTCGATACAAATTCAGTTTGATTATAAGTTATAAACTAATGATCCAAGTAGACCCCATTTGTCAAAAATCTTTTACCCATTCTGTTTTCTTGGTATAACCAGTTTATCGGGATTTCAGTTTTCTCAAAGTATAGTTGCTCAACCTTTTCCATTCACCTGCAGCTGATGCTGCCGGAAGTGAAAATGTCTCACGGAGGTTGTTTTCAGTTTCAATGTTGTCGTCCCTCTATTGCTTGAGGGCCTTGGGCGAGGATTATAACAGTTATATATGCATTCTTAGCTTCCTATGATTCTCTCATAGAACAGCAAGCTTGCCTCTGCAGCGAGAACATCTGCTTCTGAAACACTATGAACCTCAGAATCTGAAATACAAAACCAGCAAGAGGGAGTCTCAGAATGTTTATCAGGATCTTCTATGTGCGAGTCAGCTCTAACGCTTCTGTAAACAGTGTAATGTCCGCTTCCAACTCTTCCAAAGTGTTCTACCACAGAAGAAAGACGATAAAAATGAGCTTTTGGACAGCACAAATGGGGAAACTCATTTACCTGCATCCAAGAAATTTGAAAAACAGAACATTAAACACTCTTGGAGATTGTAAACACACTCCAAAAGCATTAATAGAGAATAATTTGATTCAGAGTTTCATCTATGAGACAAAATCATACATCCATGGCTGGACTATGAACCTAACAGGTAAGCAGAATGTATGCTTACGATACAATCCATTGTAATAGGGTGACATCATCCATGGGCTAAGCGAATAGGAAGCATGACCCCACTGGTCAATGGATGAAAAAAGGAAGTCCAAAAGCCAACCTAGGAAGATACATTTATATCAGTGAAAATTATACCAACCTTATCATCAGATTGCACGGGTATGTCTTCGCATATGGTATTAGAACAGCCTTCAGTCTGGGGCAATTTGGATTCTCCCTGAAATGTTTTTACATGTGCATTGAATCCAGGTTCAGCTTCAGCTAAGACTTTGGCATATGTATTTTCTCCCATAAGTCCATAAATGGAATTTACGATTTTTGTATCATATTTCACATTAGCAGGGTTGGTACAAGAGCTTGTTTTTCTTCTTAGCCAACTTTCTTCAAAGTCCTTGATTCCTGCCCCACTTTTCGTGAATGGCATGAGGTCCAAAACCAATGGAAACCTAATATGGCCCTACAATTATCCAAACAGTGGTTCATCATTATGATGAAATAATCACCCCACAATTTCACTGAGGAAAACATGAACTACAATGCTAAGAAATCACATACCCGAAGTTTGACTAGTTCTCCGAACATATTCATAGTGGCACGTTGCAGTTGAATGCATAGAATCTGCACGTGCATGACTAGACTGATGATAATGCTCATGAGGCAAAGGTAACAATGAAGACAATCGCACTCCAATAAAATAATAAAGCACTCATTTTTCTGAAACATTATCATTTGCATTAGAAAATCTTTAGAACAAAAACACTGCATCAAGTTGCAGTTTTTCTACTCAGGATTAAGCTATTCATGAAAGAAACTGATACGCACAGCCAAAAAAGATAGAATTACAATATCTTCAAACAATAATGTGACAGCCTAACAAACAATTTCATCAATGGATGTTGGAAGCTAATCAATCTTGTCTCCTGTCAAACAGATTCTATAGATTAATTATGAATTCCTAGCCCTAGATAGTACCCACTTTCAGCCTGATGTCAAAGCTTTCATGACTTGTAAATGTCCTGTTTAAAATCTGAAGTGCACATTAGGTCCCATTGCATCAAATGGAAAGTATCAGTATTCATACCTGGGGACAACAAGAAATAGTTAGTTGTTTGAGAGTGTGGGAGAAGTTATTTGACCATGGCAGTGATTGAAGATGAAGAAGATTAGAACAGTCACAAGAATCTTGTGCACTACAACGCCTAAGTCCTTCTATCTCCATCTGCATTATTAAAAAAATACATAAGAATAAAAAAAAGCAGTATTGCTCACAAGAACTTAAGAACCAGAATCAAATCAATTGGATGAGATGTCCAACACAATCAAAGAAAAACAGATGGTCAATTGAACAGAAAAAAGATAACTCTGCAAGAATTTAGGCCATGTTACAAGAGTAGCAAGAGCAACAAATTAGTGCCACAACGTAGATCATTCCAACATCTTAAGATCCAATAATCAAGTGTCCGAATAAATAGTTAAACAATAGAACTACCTCAGTTGCTCCTATTGCAGATAAGTACTTTATGCCAGCTATGTGCCAGCAGTGGCTGCAATGGTAATTCTCAACTTTTTCAGCAATGACAAACTGTTTCAGGCAATCCTCCAACGTACATCCAAACATCTAGCATAACATGGCCACAATTAGAATTGAAACAACTGTAATAAGAAACAAAAAGTTTAATCGTAAGGAAACTGAACATGGGCTAAAAAACTAACAAACTAAGTTATTAAACCTTTGCTCACGTACAATAGAGGAACCACTATCTAGAACAGGTGAAAGAGGTAAACTATGAAAATATTGATAGTCCAGGGAAATCTGCGAGAAAACGCATAGGAACCTGTTAGAACCCACTTAATATAACATTATTTACTTATGTATGCAAAAATGACAGCAGTTTAATAACTGTTATAAGCATTTCACTACAGAAACTGTTATATGATTGCCACATGAACCTGAGATGCACAACTTTGACAAGTTAAAGTGCTACCAAGAATCCCATCAAACGGTCCAAAGAAGTGTTTCTGCCATCTTTTCTGCTCACTCTGGTCCTCAAATATCTTTGGCGAGAGAATCCTACAATTTTGAGTGGCAGCAGAATCCACCAGAAGACTTTGCCTTGGATTGTAGCAATCTGAAAATTCCCTCCTTAAAGAGGACAAAAGATGAAGAAATGCTTCTGCTGCATCCTAAATGCACGCAAATAAATCACAAGTCAAGCACTGATAACAATACACCAAGTTGTTGAAACATAGAAAGGATGTGACCGCACCTGCTGGCTTGTTAGATTGAAGTTTTGAACGTACTTTTCCAATGTAAGCATCACTTCCCTTGGACTTAATACAACTCTTCCTTCAGCAACTAAACATAATTCTGGATGGGAAAATGGAATTAAATGCAAAAAATCAGAGTTATGAAATATGGTTACCATTCTCCAATTATTGATAATAATGTAATCAAGGAAAACAAAAGATAAAATCTGATTTTCAACAGTGAAGAGCAACTATAAGAATGTAAGTTCTGGATAAAGTCAGCAAAGACAAATGAAAAGCCACTATATAAAGTTTCATAATACAGTTAACTACGTGCCCATGACTCATCATCACTTCTTGGACTAAAGTGGTCAAAACATGCAGTAGCTGACTGGCTACCATTGCTGTGAAAAAAATGATAACTAAGAGCATGATTCTTCAGAAAAATTTCTTGTTACCTTCTAACAATGCAGCTAGAGCAACCGTGAGCGGCAAGTTTTCATCATGCTCATAACATTCCTCTATAGCCTTTTGCAGAAAAGGTTGAAAGTATGTACAGCTAGCTAGAGCCTGAGAAAATTTATTAAAAACATATTTAGAGACTTCATTTGATAAATCCTAAGCTTTAAGTTCCAATTCTCCAAAACTGAAAATATCCAGTCAATTAAAATGTCTCTTCCAACATCAATGAGGGAATAAGGAAAATGCTTCAATACCGGAAGATTTGAACAATGGTACAATGGTGTCACCATTTGTAAATGTACAACACCATACTAAAACCATACAACGCCAAAGTAGTAATAATATGAATACTTTAAAACATCATTTTTGCTATGATTCGCAAAATTTAACATCTTATTAATAAGACACAATATTTAGACTATATTAACATCAATTTGTGCTATATTTTAATTGTTAAACTCTTCATGGAATAACTATAACAGTACAAAACTCAAGTTCATGTTAACATTTCTCATCTTTTCAATATATTTATCCCCAATATTTCTCTCAAACAAAATATAATTTAAGCAAAAGGAAAAAACACAAATAAAGAATCTGAAACTACCTGTAAAATAACATTCAAGAAACAGTTATTTCCGATATTTTGCAGGCCAGGTACTAAGTACACCGTCTTCTCCAAACTAGAATCTCTCTCCGTCAACCATGAGAAGCCACTAAAGTTCCCAAATTTACCATCTTTTTTTAAAGCCAAAACAAACCCAACAGCACCCAGAAGACCGGCCACGGATATGTGGAACCCAGAAGCTGAAACCCATGAAAAAACTCCATTTTTGAGACTACAAATAAGAGCTTTTACACTTGAGTGTACGTCAGTTTTCATTGCAGGAAACCAAATTCAAGAGTTGTGAAGCTGTAAATGGAGAGGGAATCAGATAGGTAAGAGCTTCAATGAAGAATTGAGAAGTTGAAACGTTTGAAGTAAAAGAATTTTTAAGAGACAGCATCGACTTCCAGTAAAGTCCCCTGCAATGGCGCCTTGGAAAGGGCTTTAGTTTGACAAAGACTCAAGACAACTTGATCATCTCGATTTCTACTAGAATCCTAGTTTACCTCTATAGTTATGAAAATAACAAAAATCTCCCTGTCTTTAAAATTTAGGCACTCAAATAAGCCACTCAAATTTTTATTCACAAGTAATTTTCTTATGCTCATAATAAGTATTGATTTCGGTCTAATAAATATTAATCTTGGTACAATAAAAATGTGGTATCATATAATTTGATGATTTTAAATTAAAAATAAAATAATACTAAATTATATGATGACATATTATTAATGATACATAATACAAAATTATTATTCATTATAAATACACATAGTATCACTCATGTCTGAGTATGGTTAATAATTTTAATGATATAAGCCAAAATTTTATAGATTATATGGATATAACCAAGATTTTAATATAATTGTAACACCTAAGGTACGTATAAGGGCTTTTTTTTGTCATTTTGTAGCCTTAGGATCGTTTTCGGGGCTTAATAATGGTTTAGGAAGGCTAAAATAGACATTTAAAGGCTTAAGTGCGATTATACACGTGTTTGGTTATGATTGGACCACATGTATAAGTCATAAGGTGGGAAATTTAATTGAGATATAGGTGCATGCCCCATGTGTGGTCTATATAAAAGCCATCATTTTGTGATCCATTCATTAAACGTTTTCATGTAAAAATTTTCCCAAAATTTAGAGGGAATTCTTGAGAGTTATGAGAGAGCCTCATCATCATGGATTAGAGTTCGATCGTCGAAGTTTTACAAAGAGAGAGAGAGTGTGTATACATAAACTAACAAGGTAAGTATAATTCTATCTATTTAAGAATGTTTCAAGGTTTAATGCAAGTTTTTCAATTTGAAATTGACAAAGAATGATGCTATCATGATAATTTGATGAATCTTTGACGTTTATTTGGTGTTATTTCATGATTATAAGTATGCTTTATGGTTTAAGATGGACTTAGAGTCACGTTTTGGTGTTCTTGATTAAAGGTGATAAGTGAAAGCAGTTTAGGTCAAGGATTTTTTTTTATGATCTAGGAACCTCTACCTATATTAGCTGGTTAATCTTAGCTGATCAGACATGATAAACTTGAGGACTTATGACCACCTAGACTTGTAATCATAAACCAAATAAATCAAGGATTTTTGATTTTATCACAGTTTGAACTTTGGCTACCTTGAGTGACCCCTGCCCTTACTATTAGACTAAGCCCCTAAGGTCAATTTAGATCAAAATTTATTAAACTTTTGTTGATCTTGATGTGAATTTTGAATGGGTATATGGTCTATTTGAATTTTGAATTGGTATATGGTATATGTTAATATGAGATGGTGTTTAATGAATCCTGGGTAAAAATAAGGATAATTCTAGCAAGATTGAGCGATAAAAATGAGACATGAAACTACAAAAAGGCATGCATGATCATGTGATTGTGAGATGCATGTTTGTGCATGACTCCAAATGTATGCCATGACTTTGCATCGAATAAGACACATAGTCATGATAGACATACTTAACGTAGAAAATGTAACACAAGTGCATGACCATATAGAAGAGAAGAGCACATTCATGATTGATGAGCAGATAGCGTACAAAGATTTAGACTAAAGTGCATGCTTGTGCATGCGATGCATAAGTCTATTTTAAGAAAAACAAAGCATTTTTAGTGACATTTGATTCTTGATTAATTTTAAGGGTATTTTAGTCATTGTACAATAAGTTTAAGCATTCAAGACATGCCAAGCTTTACACTTTTCAAGGTATTTATACGAGATAAGCTTTTTAACATGTTTTACAGATTTATAGATCCAAAGAAATACATGTTTTCTCATGAGTTTTAAGAGATATATTTTCATGAGGGTAGATATAAGAGGACATTTGTGAGTTTACAAGCTTGTAGTAAGGGCTAGCATCTATAGTAGGATATTGCATTTTACATTAAAATGCTTTGCTTAGTGTATTACCATGCAAAGGAGAAGAACACAGTCATGATTAATGAATAGATAACACACAAAGGTTTAGACTAAGATATACGCCTATGCATGAGTGATGCATATGCTCGTGCTTAAGCTTGTTTTAAGAAAAACAAAGCATTTTTAGTGACATTTGATTCCTGATTAGTTTCAATGGCATTTTAGTCATTGTATAATAAGTTTAAGTATTCATGGCATACCAAGGTTTACAATTTACAAGATATTCATATGAGATGAGCTTTTTAACATGTTTTACAGATTTACAGATCTAAAGAGTTACATGTTCTTTCATAAGTTTTAAGAAATATGTTTTCATGAGGGTGGATATAAGGGGACACCTATTAGTTTCTACGCTTGTAGTAGGAGCCAATATTCGCAATAGGATATTCCATTTTGCAATAGAGTGGTGGTTATATTCTTACATGATCAAGGTGTTGAATTTCTATGTCTCACTTGGTCTGATCAGTACATTTACAGTTTACATATTACAACTTAAAATTTGGCTGATGAGTTCCATAGATTTTATGCTTTATACTAATTTTTCATGTTTTAATATTCAATACTAAGTTTATAGTTTAGAAACAGATATATAAATACAACTACAGGTGGAGTTTTATAGTTTTACAAATAAATGGTTTTTATTGCATGAGCATTATGTGCATCAGTTACCATTTATAGCATTCATGTTAGTCTTAAAAGGTTTATTTTTATTCTTAAAGATGAATTAAGACAAGTGAAAGAGTTTTCTTATTCATCTAGGTTAAGTGATGGTGTAGTAAGGAAATGAGATAGGAAAGAGAATTGAGGTTAAGATAATGGCAAGTAAAGTTCAAGGAAAAGTTAATGATTAAGTTGAATAAGAGTTGAAATATTCCTCAAGAGTAAACGTATAAGGAGTTAAGACTGATAATTATTTTGCATACTGAGTGTTTATCACTTATTTTTCTTATCTTTATCTTGCAAATACACAAAGTTATATGGTGAGATGAAGCACAAGTTACAATGCTATTAGTTAGCCTAGATCAGTGTGAAGGTGGTGAGCCATATGGGGATTAGCTTTGCTTTTATATGTTTTTATTGAGCTATTGTACTTTACAAACTATGCTTTTGAGATTTTTTAATTTTATCTTGAGATACTCTCCCCATATTTATATCAGTGAGAAATTATATTTTGATTTTTGATAAAAAGATTTTTAAATGTGTTAAGATATGTTTAATAGTAGAGATGGATTCAATCTGAACATATTTGAGTTTGTTTTTAAATTTGATTTGAATAAGCTCAAGACGAACAGTTCAAACTTGAATACAAACACGAACTATGGTTTTGAAAATCAACAAACACAAATCTGAACACGAATTATACAAACTGAACATGAACCGAAACCTGAACTTAAATTAAAAATTTTTAATTATATTTTATTAATTATAATTTTTAAAATATTATAAATACAAACTATATGAACCGAATACGAATATAAACATGAATACAAATCGAATATAAACTAAATACTAACTGAATCATAATAAACATACAAATATATACATGTTCGCATTTGATTCAGTTCGAATCTAACCATATTTCATAAACTCTTCTTTGCGGGAGGGGGGTGTAATATGTCTTTTGCTAATTAGAGGTTGATGACTCTAATAGGTAGGTACTTTTAAAGGTAAAAACGGTATTACACTTAGGTTGTGCTAGAGTAAGGGATTAGATTTTCATAGGAAAAGTAAAGTGTTTTGAAAATGTTTTCTAAAATTTGTTTTCAAAAACTGAGTTTTGGTGAAATCGAGTTTACAAGTTAAGTTTTATGATTATGTCCCCCACAGCTATTGACTAATAATACTTATTATCGCCTACTCACTATAAGTTTAAGTTTATGATATATATGAAATATGAACTTTTTGGATGAGAAGATCTACTAGGTTGAATCTTAGTTCCTATGTTCCATAAGATGAAGTCTTTGAGGGAAATAGTAGATGAGATGTTTTATAGACCTCAATTGAAGGTAGGATTAAATTCATTCTGTTAGCACCTATCTGATTGAATGAGTAATAACCACCAGTACAATCGAGCCTTAACAAACTAACATTCAAGAAATGATAAATAAGACTTTAACAAGCTAAAGGGTTGAAGTGCATGAGTCTAAGAAGACACTAACATTGTAAAAGTCTGATGAACTCGACATAATCATCCAATTGGCTATAACAAACATGCATGATTCTGTAGTAAAAGCAACTTCATCTTTCATGCCAATTAAAAGAACTCATTTTTCTATCATTTGAGGGAAGATCTTTTAGTTTGGCTTAAAAATGATTACCTATTACTGATGAGGAGAAATGTTCTAATACTTGGTGACTTGATTAAACCAAGCCTCTGTAATTTCAAAATCTTCTTATCAAATGGCCTATTCTCTTTGGTCAAAATAGACAAGTTAATTCTTTTCCTTAAAATCATACTGAGAAGTTTTCTTAGGTACACCAATATAAGCCAAAATTACAATACATTTGATTTATGAGCTTCTTAGAGTTCATCAGTCACCCATGTTTAATGGGGTTAGAGATCAAATGATTTAGAGGAATGGATGAAGGTGTAGAGAATACAATGACCTTATTTGAGATAATAAATTGAAAGAGATTACAGTATGCTACATACTTTTTCAAAAGTAATGCAAGAGTTTGGTGGAATCTAACAAAGGTTACCATTAATGTCTCGAGTTTGAGTTGGATTGGTTTCCAAAGGATCTTTGATATTGAGTTCAGGAGTATGGATCTGACATTTTTAAGGGTCTAAGAGTTCATTGACTTGACTCAGGGGTCAAGTTTTGTAAAAGCATATGCCATGAAGTTTAATTCATTGGCGAGGTATGCATTATGTCTAGTTGAGATTGAGGAATGAATGGTGTAGAAGTTTGTTCATGGGTCTAGCTATTATGAGAGATGTGATGGTAAAAGTTCATCCTCTGTAAAGTTACAATAAGGCTCTGAGCTGGGCATTGAGATTAGAAGTTTGTCTAAAGAAGTTGGGTTAATTACCTATATAGGTTCCAAAGAAGAATAAAGAATCAAAAATGATGAGAGCGATTATGATAAAGGCAAGAGACCTTATAAAGGAAGAAAATGAGGTGAAGATAAGAAAAAGTCTAAGAGAGACACCCTAGTCTATTTGAAGTTTCAAAAGTAACACCGAAGGAAATGCTTGATGATTTAGAGTGTGTGTTTTTGGTGTAACCATCAGAGACATATGACAAAGGACTATAAAGCTAGAGCTTTGATGAAGAAGTAACAGTCAAGAGGCAATGCTATGATGTATGTGGTTATTTATGGTTAAGCATCTAAAACCCTAAATGTTTTTTTTTTTTTTGGTAATTAAAACAATTAAAGAAAGTAGAGATAGAAATTTTTTCTTATTTGATTTAAAAGTGGTTTGAAGCTTTTCTTACAAGCTTTTTATATCTATTTCTTCAAGCAACTAAGTTGAAGTTCCACTAGTCAATTCGATATTGCATCCAACTATTTACACTAGTTATTCTAGATTTCATCTTTTATAATAGTTATATGAGATTTCACCTACAATTGTAATAAAAATTACAATATATGTTACCTCTAAACAAGCAGATAAACAAATTGAATACACACAACTCTCTCAAAGAAAATACAATAAGAGTTCAAAAAGATAATAGAGTAAGAATAAGAGAAAAGATTGCTCGAGTTAATTGCATATGATCTCTAACTCTTTTTACTTCAAATTAACTCTAATTTATATCTTTCATCTTGTCGAAAATGGAAGATATTAGTTCCTTTAAGATTTGCAAAATTGGAGAGTTTAACAAAATTTAGTTTGGTGTACAGGTATGATACCACGATCATGGGTGTGACATCATCATTAATGGCCTCGAGCTACTCTTCTGATAGTCGAATTTATATTGGTGTCAACAAGTGTATAAGATTGAAAACTTTATGCATAAGCATAACTATCTCTAAGACTTGGACTTTTGAACTTCTAGAAATAGGTTTAAAGTTATGTATGATTATATGTACGAGACCTTGTATGTTTAAATTTTGGCTTCATCGTGGGCGTAAAAAAAGCCTTCATAAGTGTACATCGTTCTTTAACTTTAAGGCTTTGACCATTCATGGGCTTTGGTGTTCGTGACCTTATGATTGTGAGTTCTTTCTATATAGTTATGAGCGTGATTACCAAAAGCTTACAGTTATGCATTTAATGTTAACTTTGTTCCTATTAAATTATTAGGTGTTTTGATGATAACAAAAATCACGTTAAAATATCTAATATGTCATTGGCATGATTGGAATCATGATCAAAATAGGACAAAACTAGTTTTATGTCTTGTAGGTTATACGTATTACCGTGATTGAACCATGTACACCTATACATAGTCATATTTGTCTCGCACATAGATTTTCATGGCACTATGACAATACCCGTACTTAGCTTTGTGATTTATATAGGTTATAAATTTGGTTATGTATGTCAAGACATGTAATATATACATCCTTGACATGTCAAATACAGTCTAATCTCAAGCAAGGTAATCCTATAAACAAGACTAGTATATGAGTCAAAAAAGTCAATGAAAAGTCAATAGTCAACTCTCATGCATGCCCATGACTATAAAAAAAGTCATACCTTGCAAGTCACGACTAGCTATGTTTATGAATGATCAAAGCATTAAAGTCAAAGAAGAATATATGCCTTTAAAGGATGGATATACACGGTGAAGAGGCCAAATTTGAAACATACATATTCTCTAATAGGATATCATATATGGCTCTACACTTAGCCCTGGAAGATGAAGAGTCTAGGTAGTCACACTCATACATTTACTAGCGCCAAGGAAATTTGATTGTTAGAAAAGCAACTCGAGGTATTAAAAGTTATGGTCATGCCCATGACTCCGTATACACATCTATACATAAGAGTAAAACCTGAGTCTTATTAGTTACTATGGCTTTATTTCTTCTCCAACAAATTTTTACTTTTCTAGTAAGTACAAGGCTACAAGTTAGAGCCTCCTTGAAGTAAGATGAGTTGGAGATAATTTGTAATTAACTTAAGCTATAATTTTTTCTTATTCTCACTTTTCTTGTCTCTCTATTCCTATTGTATATTTTTTAGAGAAATTTATATGTATCAAATTTATTTTACCTTTGAGAGACACTTTATCTTGTGAAATTCGCTTACAAAACACAACATGATCTTGTATAACTAGTTTAAATAGCAAAATCCTAAGTTAACTATTGTGTGGTCGTAATCCCAACTAACTAGTATAAACGATTGGGCATAATCTCAAATCAATTAGTAGAAACTTCAAGTGAGTTTGCTTGAAGAAGTGGACTGTAACATCCCAAGATTAGAATGGTTTTTTTAGGCCCTTATCAAGGGTAAAAGAAAGATTTTTATAGTTTAAGATTAGACTTAGGAGAGTTTCAAGGGTAGAATAATCTTTTGGGAGGGTTTTATATATGACACGACCATGCATCTTTGCCATCATGCACGCCTGTGCGTCTCTTGCTACACACCCGTGCATGCTTATAAATATATAAAACAACTTTCTTTTTCCTTTTCAAATCCGATTTTCCCATTTCTTTTCCTTCCCTTCCTAACTAATCCTAGCCAATTTTTAGAGAGAGAGCTAGCTTTAGTAGCTAATCTAGCTAGGATTCAGTCAAAGTTAAAGAGATATAAGCCATTAGTAGTTTCAGATAAATATTTCCTAACCTCTTTCTTGTTTTCCTTACCATGTAAATTCTTGGATGAGTCTAGTTAGTGATTTAACATGTTTTCAGCTTAGTAAGCATGATCTTCAGATAATGATGATGAGATAAAAGAGAAATTTTTATTTAGAGCATGCTTTGAACATTTGTATGTGCATACATGTGTTTAATGCATTTAAAAGTATGTGTAGCTGAGATTAAGAGTTATGAGATGATGAAAGTGGTGATAGAAGCTTGTGGTTACATCTATGTGTACTAGAATAAGCTTATGTGAAGATAGATTGAGATTGGGTTGAGTTGGGCATGGTTTTGTAAGTTCTGGAGACATAAATTACAGAAGCAGAGTGTGATGCACATCCGTATATGTGATACGTATACCCGTATATCTGTGTTTCTCTGCATGGTCATGGTTGTGTAGTGCATGCACAATTGAGGCCAATGTGCCAGTGTTTTCGGGCATACGACGATGCAAGTGAGAGTCACGGTCATGTGCGTTTTCCCAATTGTACATGATCATGTCTTACTAAAGCCATAATCGTGTAGGTTCTTTTATGTAAGCCCGCATACATAGGGACACAACTATATGTAATGTATATATGGTCATTTGTCATGAAATACACGCTTATGAAGTGAGCCAAAATTTAACAGAAACATTCCAAAAGCTAGTACGACTTGACACACAACTATACGTATGCCTGTGTAAATAGTAGAAGTTACAAAAACAGCTTAATAAATAAAAAATAACAAAAGTTACAATCATACCTTCAATCTCATACCAGTATAAGAAACTCAATCGTAATTTAGAAACAGTATAAGTAATCGATAGATTACAATTAGAAAACAGAATAGAGACAGGAACTAACAATGGAAACTGTTATAGAATCTACAAAATAATAAACTAATATATACATAACAGAATACAGAACAACTTACACATTACTTATTAACAAGCTTAATAAGTTACATAACTAGAAGCTTCAGTAAATAATATACAGAACATAACTATAACAATTATACAGTTACATAGAATGTAATTAGAGAAAGATAAGATAATGTAAACCACTCCCTAAAGGCGAGCTATTTCTAAGGAAAAACGACAAGAGTTTTCCCAGAAATAACATAACCCAAAAGAAAATTTCTCTTTATCTTATTCATAAAAATCAGAGTAAACACTTATAATCATTTCATCACAATTTACCAGTTCTACCAAATGACTGAATTTACATAACTCAACTATTAACTGAAATAAAACATAAACCCTTATCTATTATGATTTCATTAGCAGAAGATGTAAATAGGTTTTCTAGATGATATATTTAACTGACAACTCAAACGTCATAAACTTATATACAATACATAAAAATATCTGCAATATCTAAAAAACCAAAAATATATCCATCTAATTTTAATAGAGATACTTGTCATGCCAGTGTTCGTGCCATGACTCTCCCTGACCACTGCTTAAAGAATACCTGCAAAATAAATGAAATCTAATAGGACAAGCACTAATGGCTCAATAAGTAATCAGATTGACTATGTATTTATCCTTATTAGATCTCGCTTAATCTTTATAAAATCTTTTCCTCTTGATATATCACTATAAATATGTTAATATGATAAATGACATGCATGACATAATATATACTTGATGAACTTTATAGTATGCTTGTATAGCTTTAAAATATGTGTTTCTAAACTTCTTACTTATTTTGAAATCTTTTTATACTTGTCAATTGGACTAAACAAAGGCATGAATTCAAAATTTTGGCTATATGAGCAACATTATTATCTAGGCACAATCTTCATCCTACATGCACACTGAACGGATTGTACAGTACATCTGAATCTAAAGTTACTCTTTTTTAGTGACGTGCATATAAGGGTTCTCATAAGTTTCCCATCGCAACAATCTATTGTAAAACTGCTTTATATAGTACATACTTTTTATATATTTTCACTGACTACAAACTTAAGTTTATAAGCATAAAATCTATATGAAAAACTTAAGTTTATAAATAAGAAAACGTTTTTCTATAAATGCTTACTGACTTATTAAGTCATAAAAAAGTATGTATATGTAATAGTATACTAATTTCTTAGTTGTTATGTCTTTACATGATTTTTTTATCAGATTTATTCTACTTAATATCTTCTTATTTGTTAAACATCCTCGTACATTATTAATACAAGGATAAACATAAACTTTAGTAAGGTGTAACTTTTATATATATATATATATATTGTAGGATTTATCAAACTTGACCATGAATACATCTTGAATACGTACTAATATCACATTCTAACCTTACCACATCACTATATCCATTTTCTAAGATTACATAACACATTAGGTTTTTTATCATATATACATCAACATAACATATCAATATCATATATTCAATCATTTAATTTCAAATTCACTCCAAATCCATTTTCTTCATTTTCTTTTTACATTACATAGCCAAATCTTCCTCCTTAATTACATCAAATATTTTCTTCTAAAATTAATTTTAAATCATTTCATCTCCATCTTATAATCTATTTCTTATATTATTAATGTTAAACCCCAAAAACTAAATGACAAATAACCTAGAGGGGGGGTGAATAGGTTATTTAAAAATTTTTTCAAGTTTTAAATTTTTTTTTTCTTATTCTACCAACTTAAGTATCCAAATATATAAATACAATTAAGCATAATTAATTATAAGGCTAAGCAAGTATAAATAAAAGAGAATAAGGAAAAAGAAATGCTTAGTCGATTTAGAGTGGTTCGGAGCTTCTCCATGCCTCCTACGTCCACTACTCCAAGCAACCCCGCTTGAAGATTTTCCTTCCACTAACTTCAACCCCGAAGTTACAATAGTTTTGATCCAAAGGATTTCACCCTTTACACTAGTTTTGATACAAGGGATTACGCCCTTCACTTAGTTTTAATAGGGATTACGCCCTACATTAGTTTCACAGGATTATGTCCAAGGGTTTGTGGAATATTACAATAATTTGCCTCACAAGGCTGATTAACAATATGCTCACAAGGTTTCTCTCTAAGGAATTTACAAATGTGATTTTGTGAGAGAAGTTTGGAGAAGAATTAGAGAATAAAAGAGTAATAGTCTTTGGCCTGATTCTCTAACCCTTGCATCTTTAAATCATCTCCAATTTATAGGAATTGGGAAGAGGTAATCATTGGGATGATTTGAGAGTAGGGCTGGATTCAAAGCGAACGTATTCGAGCTCGTTTTTGAGCTTGCTTCGTTCGACAACGAAACGACACCATCGCCAGACGAATCGAACGCGAGGACGGATATTCGTATCGAAGATTCGGTAAAACGAATATGAATCTGAACTGACGCAGTGAATAGTTCAGTGAAAACTGAACTATTCATTCAATGGATGGTACGTATTATTGAGGTTCTTCTTCTGATCTCTTGATTGTTGGGTTGAAATCTGTTGCTGGTCTCGACTGCGATTGATATAGGGTTTCTTCTTCTGATCTCTTGTGTTTCGCCTGCGGTTGGGTTGAAATCTATTGCTTTGCTGGTCTCGGCTGCGACTGATACAAGGTTTCTTCTTCTGATATCTTCTGTTTCGCCTGTGATTGGGTTGAAATTTGTTGCTTTGCTGGTCTCGACTGCGATTGATATAGGGTTTCTTCTTTTGATCTCTTTTG
Organism: Anacardium occidentale; assembly: GCA_026122585.1. Taxonomy (NCBI): domain Eukaryota; kingdom Viridiplantae; phylum Streptophyta; class Magnoliopsida; order Sapindales; family Anacardiaceae; genus Anacardium; species Anacardium occidentale. The sequence continues at coordinate 322,638 of JAJEJH010000301.1, forward strand.
TTTCGCCTTTCGCCTGTGACTGCCGCTCTGATTCTTCTGAAAATGATCTACATTGATGAGGGTGACGAATGAACATTAGCCCTCCTCATTCGTCAAAAACGAATCACGATTTTCCACTACACTTGTTCCCCAAACATGAACCGAATACGAATAAAGCCTACCCAGCCAACGAAGCAAACCCGAACATACCCATGTTCATGTTTGATTCGCTTCGTATCCAGTCTTATTTGAGAGCCGTTGGAGACTTTCTGGAATGTTACACAGGTGTGTCCTTCTCTTACATGGTCGTACTTCCTTCGTTCTGCACTTTTCAACGGTCATATTTTCCTATCACGCGTGCACACATGGGCATGTGTCCATACACACACGGTCGTGTGTCCTTGAAGTTTCAGCTCTTCAGAATTCCAGAAGGCCACATGGTTGCACGCATTATACCCGCACGATCTTCACACGATCAACATTTTCCAGGTAGCACGGGCGTATGTTGTAGCTACGCGGGCATGTATCCAGCAAGTTGTTTTTTACACGAGCACAACTGGATATACACAGGAGTGTGCATCTTTACACATAACATATGGTCGTGTGCTCGAAAAACACACGATTGTGTGTCCTGCTTTCTTCGTACACAGACGCTCTGCACGACTCAACCAAGACGTGTGTTGTATTCTTAGCTTACACACGGTCGTGCTTCATTGACACATGATCGTGCTTCATTGGCATACGGTCGTGTGTCATGTAAAATCTACAAAAATAAAAACCTTTGGTCCTAATTATCATGTTCAACATATGCATAGACCAGTTAAATATTTTAACATATGTTTTGCATCAATTCAAAATCCACAAGGGTCTAACAATTAACACTATCAAAACTAATATATTTCAATTTTTCCATAAACCCTAAGATGAGAAACTTAACTTTTCAATCAAATTTATTTATCGTCAAGTTTTTCCCTTGCTTCTTCTTCTTCCTTTAAATAGTTTTTCTTCTTCTAAATTCTTAATCCATCATTAAAAGATTAAAACATCACCTAATATATGAAATTTCAACAATTTTTTGCAAGATTCTTACCTTAGATGATGATGATAACATTTTTCTTGAAAATTTCTTTACAAATTCTTTTGATTTCATCCAAAATTTGAAGAAAAAAGATAGAAGATAGTAAGAGATATCTAGCTACAGAGAAGAAAGAAAATGGAAGAAAAAAGATCACCTTTATCCTTTTTAATTAATTAATTATGTCTAATTTTCAAAAAAATGCCCTTAATCTTTTTCATAAATGACATCTATGCCCTTTATTCAATTTACCAAAAAACAACATTCCTAACATATAAATTGCCTTATGCTATTTCTTCTTAATGTCCACTTTATCCTTTGAATCTTTTTAAAATCATTATTTTACCCTTAGTGCAAAATATAACAATTACCTTTCATTTTTTTCAATAATTTCATTTATGTTCTTATACAATTTATTAAGAATGACCTTTTTAAACATATAAATTATTTTAGATCTTTTTTTTTAATACCCACTTTCTCCTTTGAATCTTTTTATAATGACTATTTTACCCCTAATGTAAAATATCACTCTTTTGTACATTTTTCAATGGAATTCTAGTAAAACCATTTGGGATAATTTCTATTAGAGATTTTTTAATATGTTTGAGTGTGGGTGTGACAGATAAATAATAAGATTACATGTATAATATGTATTACATGATATGACATGCCAAAATAGTGTGTAGAAAATGGATCAAGAGATCCATATGTGTTAGTTTTCAATGTTAAGTTCAATATCCGGGTTAGTTATTAAGGATAAACACGAAGGGACATCTATGAGATTTTAGCTTTTTAACTACAATCAGCTTGGTTAGATTTTAGTTTACTGATCGAATGATTGGTATGGTAAGATATTTCAATTTACTAGCATTTCGCTGGTATGGTTCAACCCACATGACCAATATGTCAAATCTCTATGTTCATTAGCATGATCAGTATAGCATGCATCTTCAGATACATAGAGATTTCAAAAAAAATTTTCATTCAATTTTTTTACAGTGTTTTATAATCTTTGGATCTTAATAACAATATTTTCAGAAAAATCAATAAAAAGACCCAAGGGCACATAGCATAATTTCAGTATACTTTATAACATGATTTCAATATACTTTATACCATGATACATTGTAGAAGCCCCTACTAGATGTCATTGTACTGTTATTTTAAATAATAATAACAATGAATATAACAATAATGAACATATATATATATATATATATATATATATATATATATATTGTAGCATCATAGATTCAGAAAAGCCCTTAGGAGAAGAGTTTTGAGGTTCGAAATGAAATCCAGAAATAGATTGGGAGTCTAGAAGAATTTAGGGGTAAATTAGTAACTTTTCAGAGCCTATGTGACTTTCGTATGAATCCTTTCGGGAGGATTCAATCATGCGAATATGCGAAAAATGAGTAATGCCCATTTTCCCATGTGCACGCCCGTGCACCTGCCTTGCACGCCCGTGCAAGTGCTTATATATAAAAAGTGAGCTGAGAGATTAAGTTCATTTTCTCACCCACTTTAGCCATTTTCTTTTCCTTATTTCAGCATCAGTTTCTCCCAACCTTAGAGAGGAAATTCCACAGCAAGTAGCTCCCAATCCGGTGAGAGAGCCAAGAGAATAGTTAGAGAGAAAAGCTTTTAGAGGCAATGGCGCGAGGTAAGTGTTCGCTTACTTCTCTTTGAGCTTTCCCAACACGTTTTGATGAGTTTTGATGCTTGGATGAGCTTAATGCATGTTTATATGATGATGATTGTTGTGTGAGATGATAATCTTGCCATCTTTGATCCATGCATGCTTGTTGATTGTACTTTAGTGAGAGAAAGATGATGCTTCCATAGTAAAATTCTTGAGAAGTGATGCATGTTGAATTTGAGTTGAGTTTCATGTTTGTTGAAGTGCTGGGAATGTGTATTGAAAGTTAATTTGAGATTGATTGTGAAATTGGTGTGAATTATGCATTTTCCAGACGGGTGTTCTTGTTGAAGAACAAGACATACGATCGTGTGCCTTTGTTTTTCCAGACACACGCCCGTGTGCACGGCCAGAATTACCGTGTGTAAACATTTTCAGAGAAATTACCCAGAATTCCAGTAGCATGCACGACCAGCAGCACGACCAGTGTACGACCCCGTACGTCTGGGCACACGACTGTGTGCCTTTGTCTTGCATGCCCGTGTGTGAGTCATGCACGCCCGTGTGTGAATCATGCACGCTCGTGTGTCTTGCCCACACGCCCGTGCAGCAGCAGAATTTTTCAGAAAAAGCATGAAATTGAATTATTAAAGCATGGAAATCAGTTAAATGACTAAAATGCTTCAGATAAACATCAGATAAGTAAAGATTCAGATAATAAAGCTGCATATGTATATCATAACATGACATGTAGCTTCAGAGAGGATCAAGGGATCCGAATTCAGTAGATTTCAATATTCAAAACCAGACATACGGGTGAGAGTATAGGTGAACTCGAGGGGGCGTTTGTGGAATTCAACTTTCTGACACCAATCAGATTGTTCAGCATTTCAGTTTCAGCTTTCTGACACAAGTCAGAATGTTCAGCTGTAGTTATTATTCAACTTTCTAGCTAGTAGCTAGACTGTTCAGCCCATATGGTCAAGATGCCGAATCTCTGTGTTCATCAAGCTGATCAGCATAGCAGGTACCTTCGGATACATTCAGATATTCAGATACATGCATCATCAGATATTTTCAGTTAGCATGACATGACATACACATCATGACATGAATAATATTAACATCAGTAAATAAATGAGATTCAGATAATCAGATTAATCAGTTTCAGATTCCAGCAAGCACATAGATGTATGAATAGGATCGAGGCCATGTATGTTTGTGAATGTATGTTGCTTGCTTGGGTTTTGAGGGAAGTAAGGAATGCTTACTGGGTGATCTTTATCACTCATTCCCCTCATTCTTCCTCCCTTTTCAGGTTTTGGTGCTGTTGGCGAGGAGCGATGGACCGAGGCTAACGGGAGAGGGCCCACACCACAGTTCCAGTATGTATATTTCAGTTTTGGACCTGATGGGTCATTTTGTAAATGTTTCTATGTACTCAGATATAAAATAGTGTACAGAACAGTTTGTATGTATACAAAGACTAGTATGGGCTCATTATGTATTTCAATGTATGTATTATTAGCTTTCGCATGTATTGTATTCAGATTGTATAGCAGCAGTAGGAAATTTATTTTTCGTAGGATTCCCATTGTATGTACCCGTATTTCAGATTATTAATAAAAAACATCTCAGTATTCAGCAGCAGGGGTACGCGTGGCGGCGGGTCCTACATATATATATATATATATATATATAGTACCCTTTTATTTTATTTTTTTTCCATTAGGTACGCTCAACAACAGCATATAATAGGAGTCCCACAACACTATTGAAAATTGTTAAGATACTAATTTGAAAGTGGTGCTCATATGTTGAACAAATCTTAAGTAACATACTATATAAAGTATGTAGTACATATAGTACTTCATATATCACAAACAACATATATGCACATTTTACACACATGTATACATAAACCGCATGTTATATGAAAGGTATGAGAGCCATCAAAACTAGCTACTGCCAAGCTGTATCCCAAAACTCGCTGCTTTCACTTATCTTACTTAGTCCTAGAAGCTTACTGACTTGCAAGGGAGGAAAAGATAAAAGGGTGAACGACAAAATCACTCAACAAACATTTCTTATCTCTAACACAAGCAGATTTCTATTTGAAGCTATAATTGTTACTTGTCATGTTTAGTATATCTTATCATCTTCGTTCATTCAGCTTATCTGTATCTTTATTTGTCAATATTTGTTAATTCTCATGTGATGTCATGAATGACATGATATGTGTATACTGAAATCATGTCATATGCTAAAAGTTATAAAGATTTACTCTTGGACATGCTTTATGAAAACCTTTTTTGAAAGATAATGACTGTAATCTGAAGATCCTGAATATGTACATATAGTACATATGTAAAAACTGTCTATGAAAATACTGTATCTGAAAATAACTATTATGCTAACAAGAATGATGAATACAAGAATTTGACACCCTAGCTGTGTGAGTTCAATCTTATAAAAATCTAAATTTACTTGTGCACAACCAGCACTCTCTGTAATGAGTTTGGTCATAAACTATGACCTTTCTAACAGACACTGATTTCCTTCTCTAATGGGTGTGCGAACACATATGTACCCCTTCGTATTCACCCCCAACTGATGTCCATAACATCTTATATTTTCTATTTTAAAACATATATATGGATTCTTGGATCATTTTCTGAAAACTTTGGTATGATATGTCATGTTATGTGATGCTAATCATATATGATATCTTATTATCTTGCCTTATTAGGAAGTTTTGGTATAAGCTAGATGAGTTACTAAGTCTGTTATATGTGTTTTGCTTTACCTTTTCTTGTTTTGTAACTTCGGCTTGGCACACAATCGTGTGAAGAAGATGCATGGTCGTGTACTACTTAACACATGGTTGTGCATAAAGATACACGTGGGGGTGCGTGAGTCATGCAAGGTTCTAGAACTTGCTCACTAAATGTTGGCTTATTGCATGCATGTGTGGTGTGAGGCACACCGACATGTCCCACATTAGCATGGGTATGCAATAACTCTCACAACACTCTTGTGTTACAGGTACACGAGTGTGTGAAATTAAGAACGGGCATACGATCGTGTATGAAGGCACACGGTCGTGCATTCGCGAGCACACGGTCGTGTGTCTACCATACTTATGCGATAATACACCTAGAAAACCCAAAAACCTGGCCAAACTTTCCCAAAGCCTCATCAAATCTCAATCAAACACTTTATTATCAACACATTATCCACAAGCATGCATATTTTATCAACCATATCAAAATCAGGCGAAATAAAACACATTACTCATAATACCATGCCAAATACACATATTTATACATATATTCATATTTTTTTTTTCAAAAACTCATTGCATCAATGCTCAACCAAGCCATCATCACAACATCTTAACATGCCAAAACATTACTAAAACTCAACCAACAGTAAAAACAACCTATGAAACAAGGTAAAAAATGTAGGAAAATACTTACCTCTAGCCATAAAAGTCTGCTCTCTTACTATAGCTATCTCTAGCTTAGTTTGTGGTTGCTAGTTGGATGCTCTTTGGCCTATGGTTCATTAGGAAAAAGAAAAGAAAAAGCTAGGTGAAATAACACTGGGCAAGAAATGAGAAATAACTTAACAAATATAGTAATGCACACTTAACGCACGATCATGTGTCTAAGGCACATGATCGTATGTCAAGGGAAAATCACATATTTTATTTCTTTCCACACTTTACATGAAATAATCTTCTAGAAAGACTCATGCACATGTCATAATTAGCTTCTAAAAGACCATTTACCTATGAATCCTCTCAATTCTATTTTCTATTATAAAATCTTACTTTTGACTCTAATTTTTAACTTAAAAAAACCATTCTAACATTGGGCTATTATATACATATCATGACTGAAATAGTACTCAAACAACAAGATAAGAAACAGTTAAGAAAAAAAATAAAGAAGAGATAAAAACTACACAATATATGTCATAAGCAAAAACATAAAAAAATTCAGCTAAGACTTAAGAGAACTTAAGAATACTCTAGGTTTCAGAAGCTAATTAAGATAGAGAACAAGATAATGAATATCAAAAAAAGAAATCCGAGAGCCAAGTTGATATCAGTTTAGATGACATCGTGCAATAGTCAGGTTATTAAGAGATAGATGGAGGTTATAGTTGTTATTGGAGTCATTATCCCCTTGCGAGATTCTACTCCAATTGGAAGAGCGTAAAGGGGAGGATTCTAGCTTCTTTTATGAGGCCGCAATTGAGCTACCATTTTGTGAAGTTCTTGCTTGACAGATCGGTAGCATAAGTTGTAACACTACTATATATTTTTATTTTTTTATTTTTCTAATATATAATAATATTATAAGCATACTTACTTGAACATACTTATTTGTAAAAGCTTAAAATATACATTCAATTATACATTGAGGAATCGTAAAACATTATTTACTAAAAAACCTCATGTATTATTAATGCGGCCAAAGGACTATTTCCCACCCATAGTTTGAGGCGGGGACAAAGTCCCACCCTCCAAGTTTAAAAAGCCCAGTCTCCTACCCATGGAACAATTTTTTATAATTTTTATGCTTAAATGACTAAAATACCCTTCTAAAAAATAAATATATATAATAAAATTATAAAATAATTTTAAAAAATTTTAAAATAATTAAAAAATATATTTAAAATTTTAAAAAATTTACAGCAACCACCGCCGCCAGTATCGCGACGATGGCCGCCGCTGAAGGGGCCAGGTGGTCGTTTCCGACCACCTAGTTTCAGGGGAGGCCAGATCTAATATACGAAATATCAGGTTTTTTACTTTAAAACTTACGCTTGTAAGCAATTTATTTTCTTAAAACATTACTTTGGCATGTCATGTCTCATGCATTAAAGCTTAATATTTTCTTAAAAATTATTATTACGGTTTTCGTAAAAATTAATTTTAGAATTTCTTTTATAATTTCTTATTAAAAATTATTAAACCTTTATAATTTTCTGTTAAATTTTCTAAAAACTTTTCTTAATTAATCTTTCATAATTTTCTACAAATTTTTCATAAATTAACTTAATCAATTTTCCGCATATCTTGCGTTGCACAATTTTGTACCATCTAGCAACCTAATCGTATCATACCTAATTTTTGCACTCACATGGAAATAACTTACGTATATGACTGTGACTTAGTACTTCACGATTGTGTCACCGGCAAGACCAACTTCGCTCTGCTATAGTCATGCATGCATAATATACATGATTGTGATACTACAGAATGTGACCAGATGTTATGCGTTTTCTCAAACATATGGTCCTACGTTGTGTTCTGCTATCGCAAATCTAGGCTAAACAACCATAAATTCACACCATTCATCACTCAATCACATCCAAACTCCATCAATAACATCATAATATTAGTATACATCAATCGCATATCAAATATCCATCACAACCACAAGAACATCCTAAGCATTTTTCTAATCATAGAGTCCATTACGACTAGTTGTACACATTTTTGAAGAAGTTAATCACAAGGTTAGAGGCACAACTTACTAATTGTCTAATATGTGACCCCTTAAGGACGATCCACCCCTTAATAAGAGCCCATCTTGCAAGGACGATCCGCCCTTTAACAATAAATCCACAATAAAGTAAGTTACAAATTTATGACTTCGTTAATGATTTATTGTTTTTGTTGACATAACAAATTGGATATTTTTGTAAAGATCTTATCCAAATATAAAGGATCCTTTAGTAATGCCATAATTTCAAGATTGACAAGATAACCAAGAGTGTAATAATAGTTGATTGTTTTTTAAAACCCAATATTATTTTGGTTGTTGTGTTTTTTTTTTTCAATTAGGATGACAGGCTATCTAAAGATACTGCTTTGATACCGTGTTTTGACAACTATTTTTACTTGTTTCTTTTTATCTAATAAACCATCATATCCTACTTCAAACATCTTTATCTATGCTCATTAGATTTATTATTAAATACCTTTACAAATTTTTTTGAACTTTATAACGAGATTTGATAAAACCAAACCATTCTCTTTTCCGATCATTTACATTGTCAAAAACTATCTGAAATCACTACAAATCTTTTAATAGTACCAATCAACCCCAATATTTTAAGTACATATACGATACACCCCTGCATATTAATTAAAAATTGCCAATTATTTATTCTGCACCGACCACACGTGATTGAAAATAATTCCATAAATATAAGAAAATATATATATAATTATATTTTAATCAATAGAAACAATAATTTAAATTAGGCAAGAGAAAATATTTTCACCCAAAGTTTTACTTAATGATAAGTTACTATCCGTAAAAACTTTAAAAACTAAATACCTATATTTTTTACTATAAAAAGATCAAAATACCATTTATAAAATTTAAAAATATTAATATTAATATAAAATTTAATATAAATAATATTAAAAACAAATTTAAAATAAAAAAAATAACAAAAAATAAAATAAACATTCAACGTCGTTGACTACGATGACCATTTTTAATCTCATTAAGTGATCGAAAACGATCACATAATTCTATTAGTTGTCAGACCTAACCATCACAATGACAGAAACAATTAGATCTGACCGTAAAAAATCTAACGCAAACAATTAGATCTAACTGTCTCTGCCATCAGAAAAAACTGAAAATGATCGAAATCAAACATTTTAACCGTTTCTAGCCTTTTTTGATGGTGAAGATGATCATATCAGATCACTTCGATTAAATTTTTTACGATCAAATCCAACCTTCAGTAAAACCAAGTAATCGTTTTCAACCATCTAATGAGATTAAGACAACTGTTGTCGCTAACGACAATGGCTTTTTTTAATATTTATTTTAATATTATATTATTTTAATATTATATTTTAATATTTTTATAAATTTATTTTTAATTTTAATTTTAAAAAACAAAAATACCCCTCTAATTAATGAATATTTGATTTTTAAAACTTTCACAAGTAACAACTTGTTATTAAACAAAATCTTAAACAACAATATGTCATTCAACCTTCCTTAAATGACAAAATCTCATTTATAAAGTTTTAAAAAATTAATTATTTATCCATTGATCAAAATCAAAATCAAAAATATATTTTTCTCTTTTTAAATAAAAACTAAAAATTAAATTTTTAAAAACAATGAAAATATAAAATAATTTCACATTACTAAATTATTCAAAAAACAATCATTTAATTCTATTGATAATCAAATCTAACCACAAAAATTTTAAACCGTATCTAATCATCTTCGCCTTCAAATATGATAAAAAACAACCAATTTCTAACATTTCAACTATTTTTGTCATTTTTCAATGATTAAAAATATCAAATCTACTTCACCATTGATTTATATTTTAATTTATATTAATTTATTAATATTTATTCCTATTATTTATATTTTAATATTATTTATATTTAATTTTATTTTTAATATTAATATTAATAAAAAATATTTTAAAAAATAAACTTATTTAATTTTTTAAAATTTTATGAATAAACTTATCATTTAAAAAAACAACCTTGGGTGGCAATCAGTCGTTTGGCCTTTAAATTAAATTCACTTTTGAAAACATACACGAGGGACCTAACAGCCTCGGGTCTCACCACTCAGCTCCACCTGACATTAGGTTAAATATTAACTAATTCAGCGTAACTTTAATTCCAATCCAATTAAATTCAGCATAAATTTAATTTAAATCCAGTCCAAATAAATTCTAACTCATGATCAATTTTAATTCAAAAAAATTAACTTCAACTACCCCTAAAACTTAAATACAATTTAAGATCTGATGTTAATCCATTCAGTAAAAATATATACTCGGTTTCCATCTATCATTGTCTATAAAAATAAACAAGGATAATTATTTTCCCCCTACACTAAATTAAATCTTGTACTTTATTTTTAGGCCAAAGGACAATTTCCCACCCATAGTTTGAGACCCGTAAGTTTTCAAAAACCCGATCTCCCACTCATAGAAACAATTTAATATTAAATAAATTAATCATATTTAAAGGCAATTTTATTATTTTATGATTAAAATTTTATAAAATAATAAAATAAATTTTATATAAATTTAAAAAATTTTAAGAAAATCAACTGACCACAACCGCCGATATCGACGACGGTGGCCGTTGATAACAACACTAAGTGACCGTCTCCGACCACATGGTTCCAGGGAAGGCCAGATCAAACCTCCCCATTGAGTGGAAGCGATTAGATCAACCGCCTCCTGTTTTAAAGGAGGCAACCAGATCTGGCCGCCTCCGTCAGATCTAGCCACCGAAAACGACTGAAGAAGACCGATATTGATCCCAAAGGCCGTTTCTGATCACGTTTGTCGAAAAAAGAGGCCAGATCTAACCTCCTCCTCCAAAACTGGAGGCGACCACGGGAGGACCCGATCTTACCTCCCCTAGAACCAGGTGACCGGAGATAACCACCTGATACTGTTATCAACGACCACCACCACCGACGTCAACGACTGTGACCAATTGATATTTTTAAAATTTTTTTAATTTTTTTAAAATTTTTAATAATTTGTTTTAAAATTTTTAATATATTTTTTTAATTTTTTTATATTTAAAAATTATTTTATAATTTTTTTTAAATTTTTATTTATTAAAAGATATTTTAGTCATTTCATTTAAAAAATTATAAAATAAGTTTGAATTTTAGTCAAAGATAGAAGAACAGGCTTTTGAAAACTTGTGGCCGCCTCAAACTATGGGTGGGAAATTGTCCTTTGGCCTTATTTTTAACTCAAGAAGATGCAATACAATGCCCTCGAGTAACAAAACTCCAAGCTGACCCCGGTGAGAGATGTCTCAAATCCACTTAAACTTGAGCCTACTGAGGTGAATCCGAGTAAACAGTAGCAATAGCAGCAAACATGGAAATGAAAATTTTATATAAATCAATTTCTCAAAGGAAACAACCAAATTTTCAATCATTTTGAGATTTAAAAACACAGATCTCAGACATCCAAGGAAGGATAAAAGCAGCACAAGCTCTCAAGCCTGGCGAAGGCGAAAGCTCTTAGGCGGCCACTGCGAATGTTTTGAGAAACAAGCCTTTAGAGATGTCATCACCGAACATTACAAACTCAATACGTAACAGAAAACATCTAAATTTAAATTATTTCACAAGATCATATCATATGGTAATTGGAGTTACAGGTATGTTTAATAGGAAAAGAGTTTCAGACATCCAAGGAAGGATACAAGCAGCACTAGCTCTCAAGCCTGGCGAAGGCGAAAGCTCTCAGGCGGCCACTGCGAATGTTTTGAGAAACAAGCCTTGAAATATGTCATCATCAACAATAACCTCGGTAGAAAGTCAACTTTAACCACATTTTAAACAAAATCGAGATCCTACATCATATAACGAGAAAACCCCATAATAATACCTAGGAAAACAAGTGAATGAAGGCATTAATCTAGATCAAATAAGCATTCACTATACACATAATTAGGAGTTTCTACCCTAGAAATAAACAAATCATAGTCTCATGATCAGAAAATCAAATTAATAAGCCTAAAGTTATTAAATCATGCTCAAGGCAATTGAATGAATAAAGGCTACGAACATCCAAGGAAGGACAAAGGCAGCAGAAGCTCTCAAGCCCGGCGAAGGCAAAAGCTCTCAGGCCGCCACTACGAATGTTTGGAAAAACGAGCCTTCAATTTCGTCATCATCAACATGGTCATACAGAATTACTGAGAATACACATTCAGTAACTACACAATGCTCATAGCCCACAAAAAATACTAGAAAATTGCCAAAGTCTCAGACATCCAAGGAAGGAGAAAGCAGCACAAGCTCTCAAGCCCGGCGAAGGCGAAAGCTCTTAGGCGGCCACTGCGAATGTTTTGAGAAACAAGCCTTTAAAGTTCATCCTCATTGACCTCGGCATAATCAACATACCATATTATCAGATCTTAAATCACATTAACTCAAAAACCCATGACGTAAAGATAACAAGCTATAGATCCCTACCACAATTATAAAACCCATATTAGAGTCTTCGAAAACCCACAACAAAAACTTGAAAATAAGATTTGAATGCCATGTATGAAATTTACCATCCTCTAATGATCAGCATGAAACCAAGGAAAAGCCTGCTGACAAAGTGATTGAGATGGAGCGAATAAATGTTAGGGACTTGTTCATCCCTAGAGCACTCGTTAATCTGCTAAAGGGGCAGACGTTTAGTCCCCGAATTAAATTTCCAATTATCCGAAAACTGAAATCCCTAACCCTGAAATTATTAATAAGCAAACTCAATATCGAATCACTTCCCAAAAAAATACAAACTCAAAATCGAATTGCACGAACACAGACTACAAGAAGGACGGCGTAGTGAAAATATGAAGCTAACGGCCATACGCCGTTTATTGGTTATGAAGAAGATGAAGAGGAAGACAACGGCTTTGGACAGAGAGGCTTTATTATATAAAAGGGAGAGCCAGGGTTCAGGGTTCGCAGGGAATTTAGGGTTGCGCAAGATGGACGGCTGGGATTTATTGGAGGGATCCTGATGGAACAATCTAGATCCATAGGTTATTACTTAAGATCATGCAGCCTGATTTGGGCCGGCCCACTAAGGGCGTTGCCACTCCGAGCTGGGCTGGTTGAAGATGTTCGCTTGGGCCTTATGCAAGGTGCATGGGCTAAGAAATTAAAATTTATTGGTGTTAAAAAAATATTGTATTTTTGTGTTCTAAAAAATGAATTTTTGGGTTTTTATAATTTGAAACAATTTCATTATTATGTTCTGACAAGGGACTATTGTAGGACCCGCCGCCACGAGTACCCCTGCTGCTGAGAACTGAATGGATCTTTTATTAATAATCTGAAAACCTAGGTACCCGCAACGGGAATCCTACGAAAAATAAATAAAACAAACATCCTGAAACTATACAATTTTGCACATGCGGAAACTTTACTGAATTACATCTGAAATATATACATACTGTTCTGTACAATGGGCCCACTGGCATATATCATAAACATACATACTGTTTAGATACACCTGAATACATCATCCCATATACAAACGACCACACAGGTCCAAAACTGATGTACAAAACCGATTGCGGTGTGTGTGCGTGCCCTCTCCGTCAGCCTCGATCCAACCGCTCCGCAGCCACAGCACGAACACCTGAAAACTGGAGGAAGGAGGGGGATGAGTGATAAAGATCACCCAGTAAGCGCTCCTTACTTCCCTCAATACCCAAGCAAGCACAAACAATCATATAATTCAAACATACCTGGGCCTTGGCCCTATTCATACATCTATGCGCTTGCTGGAATCTGAAAACTGTTATCTGGATTTCATTCATTCATTATTATCATATGGATGCATGTCATGATGTGTATGTCATGTCATGCTAACTGGAAACTGGATGCATGCATCTGAATACCTCTCTATACCCTCGGGTACCTGCTGTGCTGATCAGACTGGGTAATACAGGGATTCGGTATCCTGGCCATGTGGGTTAAACAGTCTAGCTACTGGCTAGAAAGCTGAATCTGAATACTGTACTGCTTCGATCTGACTGGTGTCAGAGAGCTGAAACTGAAATGCTGCTGAATCATCTGACTGGTGTCAGGAACTGAATCTGAAATGCTATTGAGCGTTCTGACTGGTGTCAGAAGGTTGATTCCCACAGATGCCCCCTCATATTCACCCTATACTCTTACCCGTACATCAGGTTCTGAATACTACTGAATTTGGATCCCCTGATCCTCTCTGAAACTACATGTCATGTCATGATATGCACATGCAGTTTATTATCTGAATACATACTCATTAAATGCTTATCTGCAGCCAATTAGCCTTTATCTGAATTTCCCATGCTTAATTAAACAATTAATATCATTTTTCTGAAAATCTGTTGATGCACGGGCGTGCATGGAACGTGCACGGGCGTGCACCAGGACGCACGGGACAGTGCGCTGGTCGTGCGCCCGGTCGTGCAAGCTACTTGAATTCACTGTTCATCTTCACTGAAAATGCGGACACACGGGCGTGCGTATGCGGACACACGGGCTTGCATGTGCATTTTCTGGCCGTGCACAGGTCGTGCACATGAGCGTGCATCTGGAGAAACACAGGCTCACGGCCGTGCCTTGCAAGCGCACGGTCGTGCGTCTGGTTCTTCAACAAAGCACCGCTCGGAAAATGCACATAACGGCCAACCAAAACACATCCAATTGCAATCACACTTCAAATATACATTCCCAGTATCACAAACAACACAATTCAAGCTCCATAAGCAACATGCATCATCAATCATGCAATCTACCATGGAAACATCTTCTTTCTCTCACTAAAGCCATATATACACACATGCATGCTTTAAGAATGGAAATTCATCAACCAAATCCACATGCAAAGCCATATAAGCATTTCCAGCACTCATCAACATATAAAGAACACATCCATGGCATCACAATTCATCAACCAAGCTGGGAAAACACGAGAAGAAGTGAAGAACACTTACCTCTCTCCATGCTTTGGAAAACAAGCTTCAAACACTAATCTCTTTGCTCTCTAACCGGATTAGGAGGAACCGACTGCTGAATTTCCTTTCTAAGGATGGGAGGAGCTGCAAGGAAGAGAGAAATTTTGGCTAAAGAGAAAAGTTGGGTGAGAAAAATGACATAATGCTCACGGCTCACTAATATAGCATGCCACGCACGGGCGTGCACCAGGGAAAATAAGCATCACTTATTTCCCGCTCGCTCGCCTACTCGAATCCTTCCGAAAGGATTCCAACGAAAGCCACATGGCTTCGAAAACTCACCAACTCACCCCTGAACTTACCAGACTCCCAATCTCTCTCTGAATTCTATTTCTAACCCCAAAACTCTACCCCTAAGGGCTTCTGGATCTAGGATGCTACAACTATGAAATCGTGAAAACAATTTTTTTATCATTTTCTTAGGATAATTATTATTTCAAAACAATTTGTTGGTGTTAAAAAGGTATTGTATTTTTGTCATTTTATCAAAATATTATTATAGAAATGTATTTAAAGTATAAACATTATTTTTTCCAACTAAATAATGGTAAATAGTTAAATCTATTTTTTGTCTTAGAAATTATCGTATTCATTCATATATTTTTAAAATATTTTATAACCTAATATTGTTGAACCCCTAGGTGACAATAACACAAATCATATTAAAATCTTTAATGTATCATTGACATGACTGAAAACATAACTAAAATATAACAAAACAGATTTTATGTCTTACAGACTAGATGCACGACCGTGATTGAACCATGTATGTCGTACATAGTTCATTTTGGTCCCGTACATAAATTTTTATGGCACTGTGACAATTCAAGTACTTGGCTTTGTGATTTTTATGGGTTATAAGTTTAGTCATGTACGCTTGTACATGTAATGTGTATGCTCGTGACATGCCACTTATAGTCTAGTTATGAGTAAGGTGATCCCGTGAACATGACCTGTACATGAGTAAAAAAGAGTCAATAAAAAGTCAATAGTTAACTCGTGCACATTTGTAACGATTGAAGGGTCATGTCTATGACCTTACAGAAGAGTGTTACAATGTGTGAGTCACTCCCAATTGCTTCTCTATATTGTCAAACAAAGGAAGTCAACTTGAGGCATGCCTATGAGCCTAGATGATTCACGCTTGTGACTATGAAAAGAAAAGTCACACCTTGCAAGTCATGACTAATTGTGCTTATGAAGTGTCAAAGCTTTCAAGTCAAAGAAGTATGTATACCCATGACCATGTAAAATTTGAAAGTCCAAGTAGTCATGTCTGTGACTGTTATTGTCATACCTATACACTTGCTAGTACCAAGAAAATTCAACCATTGGAAAAACAGTTCAAAACATTAAAAGTCATGGTCACACTTGTGACACCATTTATAAGCTTGTACACAAGAGTAAAACTTAACTTTTACTAGTTGCAATGACTCTATTTTTTCTCTAATAAATTCTCATTTTTCAACGAGTTCAAAACTATAAATTAGAGCTTATTTGAAGTAAGAAGGGTTAGAGACAATGTACAATTAACTCAAGTTATAGTTTGCCTTTCTTTTCTCTTTATTCTCATTATACATTCTTGAGAGCAATTTGTGTGTGTCAAATTTTTCTATTTGCCTTTAAGAGACATTTTATCTTGTTAAATTTGCTTATAAAACACATTGGACGCAATTCTGTATAACTAGTGTAAAAGGCAAAATCTTGAGTTAACTATTGTGTGGGTGTAACTTTATATAACTAGTGTAAGCGATTGGATGTAATCTTAGACCAATTAGTGAAAACTTCAAATGGGTTTCCTTGAAGAAGTTGACGTAAAAGGTTTGCAGTCAAAACTCTGAACTATTCTAAAATTGGTTAAACATTTCTTTCTCCTTAACTCTTATATATTGCCTAAAATTTTTTTTTCTCCATAACTCTTATATTATCTATATTGCCTATACGTAATTGTTGTTGGAATTGAATTGCTTGGTTAATTTATCATTTGGTTGCATAGTCACGTTGATTACTCTTGCGTTAACATTGGTTTTTGGATAAAAAGTTTTAAACTTAAAAAAGTTTTTGAAAGACCTATTTACCCTCATTTAGGATTATTTAGCCATTAATTAATTTGAGATTCTACAATTGGTATCAAAACTTGGATTTTTATTTATAAAAATCTAACGATTTCAAGAAAACTAAGAGCATTTTAAAATAGCCAATTTATATACAAAAATCGTTTTTAAAATTTTTTATTATTTTTAATTATAATTAATATAAATTAAGGTAAACAAATATTTAATAAAAATTTAATAGTAAAATATTTTTAAGTTAAAGGTATTTTAGTCTTTTTAACAAATTTATAAAAAATTTAATAAATATATAAAAACTTTATTTTTTCAAATTTAGCAAATGAAATTTTGTTAATTCAACAAACTTTGGATGGGAATAATTTTTCGACCTAAATGAAATAATATTGAATTTATAAGTCGTATTTATTTTTAGATGAATAAGAATAAATCACGTGAATTTTTTTTTTATTGTTTACGTGTATTTATTTGTTTTATTGATTTTACATATTTTTTCATTTTTTAATTTATTGATCGTGATAAGTTTTATTTTATTTTTTTAATAAAAGACATTATTAATTTAGTCACACTTCAATATAACTATTTCATTGTTATGAATAGATAATTATAAATTAATATCATGAATTTAATTCATATATTCAAATTAATTTAAAGTTATATATTATTAAAAGTAATATAAGTATGTATAATGTATGAATATAATAATTTTATTATTTTGATATCGGAAAAATCAAACTAAGGTTTGAGATTATTAAAGATAAATCTTCTTCCACTACAAAATGGTCCAAAAAGGAAAAGAAGTATAAAGCAAATTCAAGACCAAATCCCTTGCTTCATGAAGAGGTAATCCGAGCATGTATTTCACTTCCCAAAATACCCCTAATGTCAACCTCAATGTTACTATAATCAGCTTGATATAACTCAATCCAAACCCGTCTTTATTGAGTTTGATTATATATTTTATTATCTTTAATTTAAAATTATTTAATTATATGATAATATGGTTTATGAACAAATTAATTCTCCAGTTTAGTGCCGATAATTTTAATTAAATTTTAAATTACCAACACAACCTTACACGCCTGATTTCAGTTTCATTGAAATTATTCAATGTTGGGGGGAAACTGAATATTTCTAAACTCAAGAGGAGTTGACGGTAATTAAGTCAAAGAAACCATATTTTAGGAGCGGCTGCTTACCTTAACCAAAACGCAACATAGACATTTTCCGAGTAAACAAACAAAGAAGCAACCAAGGATTCTTGTGAAAAAAGTGCAAAACTAAAGTTACAAAAAGCAAAATCGAAAACCCACATTCTCATCATTCGTTACAGCTCATTTGAACCCAAAGACCGCCTTTTTTTGTATATTTTTTCTTTTTCTTTTTAATAATCTCTGAAAAATGAACTCAAAAGCTACAAGTTACAAGTATTTTTCTCTTTACCTCTTGCTTTACCTGCTCATTCAACTCTTACTTGTAGTAAAACCATTTCTTTATGGCTAATTCTAAGCCTAAGCGTGTTTATCAAACTTGGAAGGGGAGAAATGTATGTGGGTTTTTGTTAATAAATGGAGTGAAATATGATCTGGGCTTGGTTTGTTTTAGCGTTCTGTGTTGTTTTTGATCAAGTTATGGGTTATGATTTTGGACTTCTAGGATTGTGGCTTGCTTATTTTGTGATAATAGAGAGCTTATTGTACTTGCACTATTTTCTTCGTGTATATTTATGGTAGTGTTTTGTGGATTTTTGTTAATGTAATGAAAGATGATCAGGGTTTGGTTTGTTTTATATAATTTTTTTTAAGAGTTATAATTTTGGCTCCTAAGCTTGAGCCTTTTTTTGGCATATGTGTTTGCTTAGTTGCCGCTGGAGTTTAGTTGGTTTTGGTTGCAATATGATCTTATTATTATTGTTATTATTTTGAGTATAATTTTGGCTCTTAGGTTGTTGTTCTATGATAATATAGGCTTCTCGTACATGTACTTTTTTTTTTTTTTTAAATTTTTGGCATATTTATTTGTTTAGGTTATGCGAGATTTTGATGGCTTTTTGTTAACGTATGAATTGTGATCTGGTTTCTAATTTTGGCTTGTTTATTATTTTATAATATAGTCTAGTGTTGGTATGGCAAGTTGTAGCAAAAACAAAAGATTTCATTACATGTATGCTTCTTATAGTCCGCATTACCTTCTTTTGATTTTTGCCATACAGTTATCGTTTAATTTATGTAGAGTATGGTGGTTTTTTGTTAATGCAGTGACAGATGATCGGGGTTTGGTTTGTTATGTTGTTTTCTAGTGTTGTTGAAATGGTTATGACTTGTGTTGGCTTTTAGAATTGTGGCTTGTTTATTGTTTTTGGAATTTTGATCACGTGGTAAGGGGAGGTTTTGTTGGTAAGGTTAGTAGTTATTTGGTTTCTGATTTGTTTTGGTTAACTTATCAGTTTATCCTTTTTGCCTTCTAGACTCTTGCTACTTTGATGGTGAACTTTGTTGGAGTTTTGATTCAATTTTCAGATTTTAGATAGGTCTGTTTGATGATATAGCTACTGGTTTGATTGTCAAATTTGGTAGTTTTATTCAGGCGCTGATTGTTTCTGTAGTTTTCAATTTGTTTTTACCCCTAATCATTTTGAGATGCTGAGAAGTATTTGCTGGAAGAAAAATGAAATGTGCTTGGCAATAGGGAGGAGCAATGGGTGCACATCAAGGAATAAGTTTAGAAACAAAATGTTGTTTGTGGAAGAATATTATTCGCTTCAATGTATAGTAGCTCTGCATATATTGAACTGAGTAGCTATTTATTGCTATTTTGGTTGGCTTGGAAATCGAATAAAGTTTACATCCAATCATTCAATGACATTTGGCTGAGGAACAGAAAATTTGTATGCATATGTAGATGACATTCTCTGTTTGTGTGTACCACTTTTGTACTATGAATGTGGATTGATTTTTCAATGTTAGCTTTATTCCCTTTTAACCTTTATTTGAATAAGTTTCTTACTTTGGCTTCATTTTCCAGAAATTCCTCTGCAATGGAAGGTTTGTATTTGGGCCGGATGGCAAGTCACTTGTTGTCACTTTATTGCTTATCCTTGTTCCTGTTATTATCTTTTGTACAAGTGTGGCAAGGAACCTTGTTTATAAAGTAACAGCATATAATGCAGGCTATGCAATTCTGGTGGTGGCAATTTTGCTCACATTCTATGTTAGTTCTTCTCTAAGCTCTAATGTAGCTTTGGTGTGTTTTTTAATTGTGCTGTTTTAGCTCTATTTTGAAGAAATGGCTGTTTGAATATTTCCTCAACTTCATATGCGTGGTTTTAAAAAATTGGATAAATAGTAACATGAGAAGTATTATGAATATTGTTTGACACGTCAAGACTGTTTTTAGCATATTGCTTGATTCCTTCTCATCTTTTAAATTATACAACCCTTTGAAAATGAGATCTGATATTTCTTTTTGACACTGTGCATGATACACTTATCCATACGCATCACCATATGATTGCTTTATGGTCAGCATTCTACACTTCTTTTTTTTCTTTTTTTTGTGTGTTAAATGTTTGGCAGTTTTGAGCAACCATGCAACTTTAATGCCTTAGTTGGTCATGATAGGTGTTGCTGCTGCTCTTTCTTACTTCAGCCCGAGACCCAGGCATTGTTCCTCGCAATTTACATCCGCCAGAAGAAGAAATGGTTGATGAGTCTTCAAACTCAGTTGATACTGGTGGTAGAACACCAACACCAATTACACGGATACCCCGCACAAAAGAAGTCATTATTGATGGTGGTATGGTTGTCAGGGTGAAGTACTGCGATACATGTAAGTTGTATCGTCCACCGCGTTGCTCACATTGCTCTGTATGCAACAACTGTGTGGAGCGATTTGATCATCATTGTCCTTGGGTTGGCCAATGCATCGGAGCGGTACGTGCTTGGGGGTCTTAAAATTCTTGTTCGTGTAACTGTAGTATTCTGGTGCTTGTCCCCATTCAAGAGTAATTTTAAATCAACCCCATACTAAATATGCTAATTCTTTCATCTAAAATGGCCAAACTTCCTATCCCGAAAACAATGTGAATTGTCCTTTTATTTTGTGGAAATTTGGCTCACTGCCACAATTTCAGTTTTACATTCTTTACTTGTTTAGCAAATTCAAAAGCCATTGGCTGCTGTAAGATATATGTGTACATATGTAATATGAGAGAACTAGAAAACAAACAAGAAAAATGTTTATACAAGACATGGGAAAGATGTTGGAATAGTTGTTAATTAGAACACTACCGCCTGTTGGGATTTTTTTTTTTTTGTAATTTTTCCTTCTTGGACGTTTTTTCTAAGTATTATATTAATTTAGGGAAGTATTTGTGTGCATGTGCAGCGGAACTACCGTTACTTCTTTTTGTTCGTTTCTTCTTCAGCTCTACTCTGCTGTTTTGTTGTTGCAATGTCAGCTTTGAATGTAAAACTTCAAATGGACCAATATGGAACTCTCTGGGAGGGAATCAAAGCAGCACCTGCTTCAGTAATACTAATGGCCTATAGCTTCTTCTTCCTCTGGTTTGTTGGAGGTCTCACCTGCTTCCACTTATATCTCATAAGCACAAACCAGGTCAGTTTCGGTTTTTCAATTCTGCATGATATCATCTTCATTTGCTTAATTTCTTCGCATTAAGTTTTAGTGCTCTGAATTGAATCATTTTGATACAGTCTTGTTGACATTAATTTATAACAGCAAGATATCTACAAGAATATGCCGGGCTTATAGAATGCACTTATAGCTCAGTTATAGCACATAGAAATATTTACATATATTATATCTAGTATTTTCCGTTTTGCTGTTTTCCTTTTTCATCTTTTTTGCTTGTTAATACCAGGTATATATTTGGTATTAGGAATTATCTATAAGAAAGTTGAACTTGTTTTTCCCGCTAAATGAGGGATGTGAAACTGTATACTGGATTCCGAAAGGTTAAAGAAATATAATCGTGGAAGGATTGGATATATTGAATTTTAGATTTTCAGATAAAAGTTTGTTTGCTATTTAACTATGCACTGCCTTCTAATTATTGAAAGCTTTCTACTTCTGTAATTACTTCTGCAGACAACATACGAGAACTTTCGCCATAGGGGAGAAGTTCAGGTCCGTGTCTACGACAAAGGTTGCTTGAAAAACTTTCTTCAGGTATTCTGCACCAAGATAAAGCCTGGAATCAAGTTTCATGCATATGCACAAGAAAATGAACAGAGACCTTCAAATGGCTTGAGCACCCCAGAAGCTGAGGCCTGTTATTCAGGAGGCGACCGGCGAGTAAAGGTAGAAGATGACCGAGAAATTGATGGCGATCTCCTCAAGCTATCCCATCGCCGTGATGATGAAGAAGTATAGGACTTGCCTTCTGGAAACAGGAAGATATGGTATGATCCCAAAGTGCCAAAAATGATTGAACTCAAGTTGTTCAGAAATCTTGTGCTGCAACCATGCAATGAAGAAGCTTGGAGCCACAGTGATCCTTTTTTCTCTTTTTGCAAATATTACAGAGACATTGATAGCATACTATAGAATTCCAACAGAGAGAACAGTAAATCTGAGTTGAAGTTTGATTGATTTTTTGTTTAAACTGCAGAATCTCAATGAGTTCATCTTCTGGTAATCAGATGAATGTTCAAGGAAGTGTTTATCCTTTGAATTTTGTTTTTTTTTTTTCAAACAGATTTTGTTATTTGCCACTATCTACAAGCATTCATTCTGACTTAACAAAAGGCTACTGCCTGGTTACAGAAACTTTTTCATACAAATTGATCATCTCTGATTCAATGCTTTAATACTTGGATTGGGTTTTTGACTCAAAAACCCGATCTGGTCTTCCAACTGATTGAATCTGCAGTCAAAACAAGAAAAGAACATCAATTAAATAAATTATATTAATATTATAATATATCACAATTTTAACCGTGGTCTATAGTGATTCATGCAAACAAGTTTTTGCAATGGTGATAATGTCCTTGAATTCCAGTAAAATCATAGGCTGTTCAATCGAACTGGGTTTCTGGTTTTGGGTGAACCGGCTTGATAGATTGGCATGATAAGATTCTAGTTTTGGTTGAAATGGTTCGATAGATTAATTCAATAATATTTTTGTAACAATGGTTTGATCAAATTACTAGACCGTTCAATTAAACTGAGTATCAAATTTTAGTTGAATTGGTTTGACTAATTAGTCCGGCAAAATTTTCATAATCATATATCGACGTATGATTTTGGTTAATTTATAGTATATATAATCATCATTAAACATACAAATTCCTAAATTTATGCATAAATAATCATAAAAAAAGAATGCTTAAATAATTTGAAATTCATTCATTTTTATTCCTAAAAGAATGATCACATGATAATTTGAATTAATCACACATCATATACATACATATATATATATATATATATATATATACATACATATATAACATATATATTGAATCTGTTAGAAACTAATGTGCATATTAGATACATGAATTGTAATGTGTTATAACAATAAATACTAATAGGTAAAAACTATATAAGAAAACTAAAAAATGCCGTTGGAAAATCTAGATAATTTGTGAATTTAGAACAGTGATGAATCATATATTTAAAATAATGGTGATTAGCCTGAGTTTGATAAAAAAGATCTGAAATGTGGAATATAAATTTTCAAAACATGTTTTGCCTTTCTTATCACTATGTTTTATATGTATTCTGTAGGTTGCATAAAACTATTTGGGAAGTAGCAGAATTTTGCATATTTTGGAAAAAAGTGCACTTTTCTGTAGAATCTTTGAGATATTATATGTGTCCCAATTACTTTTAACTGTTTAAAGTAGTTTAATTTATATAATGGGTCAGATCAATTTGTTATGGGTAAACTCAGACCTAACATCCCCCATATGACAACTCAACGTTAGAACAATTTTTTTTAGGCTATAAATTAGGGTTAAAAGAGAGAATTATATAATAAGAAACAAATTTGAAAGAATTTAAAAATAAGATAGTCATTTAGAGGCTCTATATGACATGTGTATAGGTTTCTTTGGGAGGCTTTTTCCCTTATGCAACATAAAAAACTAGAAATTAGTGATTTCCTTAGAGCATGACCATGCATCCTTCAAGTACACAACCATGCATCCCTTCATCTGTGTGCATCGTATGAGAGAAGAAAAAAATTTATCCAAATGCATGACTGTGTGTTCTTTCTATGTCAATGCAGTTGTATAAAGTAAAGCTCTTGTCTTTTAGCTAGAGTTTCACCCATTTCTTTTCTTCTTTCTTTAGGTAACCCTAACCAAATTTTCATAAAGAAACTAACTAAGATCAGTCAACCAAGTCAAAGTTAAGCAAAAGCTAGAGAGATAGAAACCATTGAAAGCTTCATGTAAGTAATTTGTCACCTCTTTCCCTTTGTCTTCCCATCATGTGTTTCTTTGTATTGGGTTGAGAATAGATATATAACATGTTTTAAGTTTAAGAAACTTAAGTATGTGATAAAATGTAGAAATTTGAGAGATTTGGAGGTGGAAACATGCTGTCTGCCTGCATGTATATAAATAAATAAATAAATAAATAAATAAATAAATAAATAAATAAATAAATAAATAAATATATATATATATATATATATATATATATATTTGTATGTGTAGCTAAGGGAATCTAAAGCATGCTTGGCTATGATTGGATGTTATTTTGAGATAGGAAAATATGTTTAAAGTAATAGGTTTCATATTTATATATGTTAGATTAAGTTTGATTAGAGATTTGATAGATTTTGGGTTGAGTTTTGCAAATTCCAAAAATGGAATTGCAGAATCAGAATGTGACAAATGACCATGTGTCCAAGGCCACACAACTGTGCTGTCATATCTTTTGCATGGTCACAATCATGTATGCGTATACATAATTGAGATCAAAGCAGCAATGCCTTAAGGTACACGGCCGTGCATTTAAGGGTCACAGTCATATGCATGTTCCTAATTTTGCATGATCGTGCTTTGGGGTCATGATCATGTATGTGTTGAGTTTTGTATGCTTGCGTATGTAAGGTCACGATTGTGTGCTCATGCACAATCATACATCCTGGAGTCTACAACCATACAACAAGAAAAGAACTGAAAAAAAAGAAAAAGAAAACATAGAAGAAAAAGAAGAAGAAAAGAAAAATAAAAATAAAAAAGAAAGAAAAAGAGAAAGAGACACAAAACTCAGAACTTTAATAATAGAAACATATAGAATTCAAAAATCCTAATAAAGAAACATACAAAATAAAGAACATAAAACAACAAACTATATATTTTTTTAGAATCACTAGACTAAACTTATTCAAGCACTATGAACCTATTTATAATAGTATACTAATATACATAAATAGAAAACAGAAACAATTGTAGAAATAGTTACATCAGTGGAGATTGAAACAAAAACGATTATAAAAACATATAAAAAAAAAAACTAAAGCTTAATTAAACATGAGAAACTTAATAATAAACTAAAATAATCAAATATCATACATGATAAGCATTATATGTCATGGCACACTAAAACAATATATTCAGAAAGGGATCTAATGATCCATATGCATGTTTTCAAAGTAGAAAATATGATATTTTAGATATCATTTTAGGGATGGATACGAGATGATACCTACGAGTTTGAATGCTCGTCAGAGAGAGAAACCAATATTTGTTCGTAGGAAGACATATCTATGCTAGTCGTGTATCAGTAGGTTTTCAGTAGGTATGAACTCACATGATGTAATGACCCCCGCCCCAGGCCTACTGTGCGCAGCTATAAAATATATAATAATAATAATAATAATAATAATAATAATAATAATAATAATAATAATAATAATAATGTGTCTGTGACAGAGATCCCCACAAGGGAAAAGAACACTTAACTACTGCTCAAAATACTTCAAAAAAAATTTGAATACGAAAGCATAAGATATAAATCTTGTTATAAAACAAGTCATAATAGCTTTTCTGAAAATCTCAGACTACTCATGTATAAATCATGCTATCCATACAATATATATTACAATATACTACACACATATAAATTTATGAGATGCAAATAATCAGAGCATATGAGTCGAATCACAAAACTAGCTGTCAAGCCATGTCCCTAAAACCTCACAGCTGCATCGCTATATCTCAGTCCCTAACTCACTGACCTGCAAAAGAGAAAGGAAGGGAAAAGGGTGAGTGACAAAATCACTCAGTAAACATTTCCTATCTCTTACACAGAAAGGTCATCGAGCAAAAGCTGATCATAGATCAGACCTCGAGCTCTCAGCTTACGGATTTCTTATTCATCTTGTTATTCTTGCTTTACAATAGCTTATATCATTCTTTTCTTATCTCTTATCTCTTTACTTTCTTTAATTATTGAGTTCTCAGAGTTTTCATCTGTTTTATGCTTTGTACTTTGCTTTTATCTCATATGTTTCTCATGAATGCTATACATAACATGATATGCATGCTCTAATGTCATGTAAATCTCATTTATCATAAAGCTTTGCCCCTTGGGCCTGATTTTCTGAAAACTTACTCTTTTTTAAAAACTTTTTCTGATAAAAATCTCTGATCTGAAGATTCTCATATATATATACATATAGTATATCTGAAAACAGTATTGAAAGTACTGTATCTGAAAAATATCTCTGCTATACTGGCCAGACTGATGAATACAGGAATTCGGCACATTGACCGTGTGAGCTTAAACCTATAAGAAAACTACTCTTGCACGACCATGTCCTCTCTAGCGGACCATGGTTTCTCTCTCTAGCGGGTGTGCGAACTCACAGGTGCCTTCTCGTATCTACCCCTAACTGATGTCCAGAACATCGTATATATATATATACTTTTAAAATATTTCTTGGATCCTTAGATCCCTTTTTCTGAAAATGTCTTATATGTGGCATGCCATGCTCAATGCTAGAAAATTATGCATGATATGTTATTTTCTCATGTTATTCTCGTGTTTCTCATGCTTAAATTTCACTTAGGAAAGCTTAAGGTAGCTTATCTTTACTTAAAATTCTCTTTTCTGTCTTTCTTAAGCTGCATGGGCGTGTGTGTATACGTGCACGGGCGTGTGCTAAGGCACACAAGACCATGACCCTCTCGTGCTCTTGGGCGTGCAAGGTTCTGGAATATTTCTCAAACAAAAAGGCTGACCACACGGGCGTGTGGTGCAAATACACGGGCGTGCATGACTGAGCACACAGACGTGTATCACACTGCACGGGCGTGTAGCTGCCTCACAACACTCCCATGTCTTGCCTACGCAGGCGTGTAGATTTGGGATTAGACACACGGGCGTGTGCACTTGGGTACACGGGCAACATGCAAGGCCATGTCTCATGCAGATTTGAGGCCACACGGGCGTGTCTCCTTGGGTACACGGGCATGCACTCAACCCAGAAACTACAGATACATCTGAAAACCCAGAAAATTTCACTCAAACACATCCAAATCTGAACCATTTCTCAATTAAACATAAACACAACACATACT
The DNA here is from genome assembly GCA_026122585.1 of Anacardium occidentale. NCBI lineage: Eukaryota > Viridiplantae > Streptophyta > Magnoliopsida > Sapindales > Anacardiaceae > Anacardium > Anacardium occidentale. The sequence continues at coordinate 350,515 of JAJEJH010000301.1, forward strand.
CATGTCAATAAACATGCTCAACTCGTACATTTCTCATTTGGCATACCAAATCTCATGCATTTCTTATCAAAAGCATACCCAACAACATACACAACATACATTGCATATTGAACTCATAAATCATCATGCATTTCATCATATCATCATCAAAACATGCTGAACAAGATCCACAACATGCACCAATCATCCAGGAAGCTTAGAAAATCAGAAAAGCTTGTTGGAAACCTAAGTGAAGAGGTAAAGAAATACTTACCTCTAGCCATGGCATCCGGATCTCTCTCTCTAACTGTTCCTGGATCTCTAACAGGAACAATATCTGTTGGTTGGACGGGTTCTTATATAGGGTTTGCTAGAAAACGAAGGAGAGAAAAGTTGAAGGAAATAAACTGGGTGAAATGCGGGAAAGAAACTTATATGCACATCTCTCGCCTAGCACACGGGCGTGTGCCCCTCAAAAATCTGAAATCTCTCTCTCCTCGCGTCATACATGAAATATTCTTTCCAGAATATCCATGTATAAGACACACGCCCGTGTGCCCCTCAAAAATTTGAAATCTCTCTCTCCTCGCGTTATACATGAAATATTCTTTCCAAAATATCCATATATAAGCCACGAAAGGCTTCTAAAAGACTCTTCTACCCCTGGAATCCTCTCAGAACCCTTTCCTAACTGGAAATCTCTCTTTTACCCTTTATCTCAGAGCCTAAAATGACAGTTCTACCCCTGGGCTATTACACATGACCAAGGTGCTGAATCCCTGTATTTATTAGTTTGATCAGCACAACAAATATTTTAGATAAAAAAGATTTTTAAACATATTGCATTTTAGGATCTTCGGATCCCAATAGCTATTTCTCAAAAAATGTTTTCAAAAAGTCAACCCGAGGGCCAACCTATGATTTTTTATATAGTTAGACATGATTTTAGCATATCTCATCTCATGTCATGCATAGCATGAATTAAGTACAAAGATTCTGCATTTTTTTAAACTCTTTTCTAACCCTAGACTATGTATACTAATTATATTCCTACTTGAAGAGGAAGAGTTGCCTTAAGACATTCAGAGAGAGATTCTTCACACAAATTTGAGATTTTCTTTATTTTTTTTGAAGACTTGATCGATTTGTAATTGTGAGATGATTTTTAGAAGAATTCAATAAAGACTCAAGGAGTCTATTTGGTTTTATTCTTTATCTTGATTATGTTTTTCTTGAATATGAATATTTTTTCTTGCTTAATGATGAACTAAATCTTCTTTACTAAGACTAGAGCTAGCTTTTATAGAATTGTAGTGTTGTAGCATCCTAGATTCAGAAAAGCCTTTAGGAAAAGAGTTTTGGGATTAGAAACGAGATCCAGGAATAGATTAGAAGTCTAGAAGAGTTTAGGTGTGAGTTAGTAAGTTTTCAGAGCCTGTGTGGCTTTCGTATGATTCTTTTAGAGAGGATTCGATCATACGAATACGTGAAAAATGAATTAAGTTCATTTTCCCATGTGCACGTTTGTGCACCTACCTTGCACGCCCGTGCAAGTACATATATAAAAAAGTGAGCCGAGAGAATTTAGCCATTTTCTCACCCACCTCAGTCATTGTCCTTCTCTTATTTCAGCAGCAGCTCCTCCTAACCTTATAGAGGAAATCCAACCAGTAGTAGCTCCCAATCCGATGAGAGAGCCAAGAGAATAGTTTGATAGAAAAGCTTCCAGCGACAATGGTGAGAGGTAAGTGTTCGCTTACTTCTCTTTGAGTTTTCCCAGCATGTTTTGATGGTTTGTGATGCTTGGATGAATCTATGGCATGTGGATGAACTTTGGGTATGTTTATATGCTGTTGCATGTTGAATTAGATGATGAATTTCCACCCTTGAATTATGCATGTTGATTGTGTATGGTTTAGAGAGAGAATAGAGATGCTTCCATGGTAGAATCCATGATGACTAATGCATATGGAAATGGATGCTTGAAATGTGATATTTGAAGTGCTGGGAATGTGTGTTAGAAGTTAATTTGAAATTGATTGTGAATTGGTTGGTGAATTATGCATTTTCAGACGGGTGTTCTTGTTGAAGAACAAGACACACGACCGTGTGCCTGCATGGCACGACCGTGTGCCCTTTGTAATTATAGGAACACGCCCGTGTGTATGCTGTGTGCACGACCAGAATTGCAGACACACGCCCGTGTGTCTTGAGGGACACGCTCGTGTGTAAGCATTTTCAGTGAAACACGCCCAGAATTCCAGTAGCACGCATGCCCAGCAGCAAGATCAGCATACGACCCCATGCGTCTGGGCACACGCCCGTGTGCCTTGGTCATGCATACCCGTGTATGTCTCATGCACGCTCATGTGCCTTGCTCACACGCCCGTGTGCCAGCAGTTTTCCAGAAAATAAATATAAAATGATTATTAAAGCATGAGAATTCAGTTTAAATGCCAAATAAGCATCAGATCATCAGAAATCCAGATAATAAAGCTGCATATGCATACCATAACATGACATGTAGCTTCAGAAAAGATCAAGGGATCTGAATTCAGTAGATTTCAGTATTCAGAATCTGACATACGGGTGAGAGTATAGGTAAACTTGAGGGGGCATCTGTGGGATTCAGCTTTCTGACACCATTCAGATTGTTCAGCATTTCAGTTTTAGCTTTCTAACACCAGTTAGATTGTCAGTATTCCAGATTCAGCTTTCTAGCCAGTAGCTAGACTATTTACCCCACATGACCAGGATGCCGAATCCCTGTGTTCATCAGTCTGATCAGTATAGCAGGTACCTTCGGGTACATACAGATATTCAGATATTTAGTTGCATGCATCATTATCAGATATTTCAGTTAGCATGACATGACATACACATCATGACATGAATAGTAATGATATCAGTAAATAAATGAGATTCAGATTAATCAGTTTCAGATTCCAGCAATCGACTATATGTATGAATAGGGTCAAGGTCAGGTATGTTGTGATTGTATATTGCTTGCTTGGGTTGAGGGAAGTAAAGAGCGCTTACTGGGTGATCTTTATCACTCATCCCCCTTCTTCTTCCATCCTTTTCAGGTGTTCGTACTGTTGTCGAGGAGTGAGTGGATCGAGGCTAGCGAGAGAGGGCCCACACCACAGTTTTCAATATGTACAGTTTTCAGTTTTGGACCTGTGTGGTCTTATATTGTATCTTTTATATATTATCAGATGTATCCAGAATGTATAGAAACAGTTGTAAATATATGAAAGGCCATTATGAGCTCATTTTGTATTTCAGTTTTATGTATTTACGCTTCCGCATATGTAATTCAGATTGTATAGCAGTAGTAGGAAATTTTATTTTTCGTAGGATTTACGTTGCGTGTACCCGTATTTTCAGATTATTAATAAAAACTTCCCAGTATTCAGTAGCAAGGGTACGCGTGGCGGCGGGTCCTATAAGTGTTTCCTAATTTTGATCGAAGAATATGTTATTTTATGAGGAGTTTGTATTTTGAATATAGTGCATGTTAAAAACATGATCAACTTTTAATAGAATTTTTATTGTGTGATTGAGATCGAGAGGTAATATTGCATAAAAGCTGTGAGAATATAAACTACAGATAAATTAAATATATGAATATATGAATTGATACATGCAATAGTCATAGGCATAATAGGTTTGTGTTGAATGTTAGTGGATTTCATAGAACGTTAATGCATTTTTATCTAATTAAATTATACGAAGATATCTAGGTTATTTGATTGTGAAATATGATTGATATTGAGTGAGAAAGAATATTGATTAAATTAGAGAGTTGCGTTGCTATATGAATAGCACAACATCGTCAGTCATCTAAAGAGCCTAACTTGAAATGGATTGGTGAACCCAAAGTCCTAGTATTCTTTCACATATTATTTAATTGGTTGAATTGCTTAGGCTCAGTTATTCATTGCTTTGTTTCTGTTTTTATTTTAGTTTTAAAATTGACTTTCAATTCAATTTCATTAGTTGAGATAAAGTTAGAGGTAATGTTGTTTTGGTATTTGCTTATATAATCCTGTGAGTTAAGGACGAATCATTGTCTAATAAACTATGCTACTAACAAATTGACAATGACAACTTAACCTCACTTCAGTGAGCCCAAAATTAGGATGAGTAACCATAGGTTTACTTGAAATTGTTAAATAATTATAGGCCAAATCACTTATTCTTATCCAAGGTTTTCTTAAATGACAATTTTTCACTTAAAAACTTTTAAAAAATCAAATATCCACCTATTGACCAAAGTTAACTATTATATTTAATGGTCATTCATTAAATTTAACCAGTTAGAAGGGTATTTTTAAATAAAAATTAAAAAAATATAAAAAAATATTAATATGATAATAAAAATAAAAATTAATAAAATTTTAAAAAATAAAATAAAAATAAAAAAACAGTCACTATCATTAACAACATTGCCACCATTAACTTAACTAGATGACTAGAAACGGTCACCTGATTCTATTAGCGATCGAATTTGACTATTTCGATAATGAATTCTGTCAAATCTGATCATAAAAGATCTAACGATGGTGACCCAATTTGGCCGCTTTCGCCATAGAGAATGGTCATAAATGATTGGTTTAAAACGTGCTAACTGTTTTCAACCATTTTTGGTAATAAAAACATTTAGATATTTGGTAGCCAAATCTAGTTGTTTTCGCTATTGAAATGATCAGATTTAGTTATCAATGAAATCAGTGACCGTTTTCGATCACCTAGTTAAATTAACGACAATGTTGATAGTTTTTTTAAATTTTTTAATAATTTTTTAAATTTATTATCATTATATTAAATTAATATTATTTTATATTAAAATTTATTTTAATATTAATATTATTTATTAAAAAATATTTTAGTTATCTCAATAAAAAAATTAGTAAAATCGGAATCTAGTATTCTTATTATTTATTATTTTTATATTTTTAAATAGGCTGAAAGTCACGAAGGGTAAAAATGAAAAGTAAAATAGCTTGCAGGCCAATCAGAATATTGTAAATTTGGAAGGACGAATCTACAAATTAAAAAACTATAAAAAAATAAAATAAAAGTCTTTCTTGTTAAAGGGTTTACTTTTGCTTTTTATCTCTTCTCAAAAAATCTCACTCCCAATCTCTTTCTTTGGGGTTTGTTATTAACACTCTGAAACTGTGAAGCATTCAATCGATTTAGCAATGGTAAGTCTCTGATTGGATCAGATCTAGAATCTCTCTTCGTTCAAAATCACTTCTTTTTCAACGCATATTTTTAATTTAAGACAATGGTTCAGGAGGGGAAAGCCAATTTAGAGGCACAAATAGATCAGCTGTTGAACAGCGAGAAGCAGATGAGACTAGCCGGTGATGTGGCGGGCACCAAGAAGGCCGTGACCGACATTTTGCAGCTCTGTTTTGAAGCGAAAGACTGGAAGACTCTCAATGAGCAGATTGTTAATTTGTCCAAGAAACGCGGGCAATTGAAGCAGGTGAGTTTATTTTTAATTCAATCGGTTGTTTAGATTGGGTTTTTAGGATTGTGAATTGGGCATTTTGTTGAATTTCGTTTATAAATTTTAAAGTGAAAGGAATTTTTTTTTTTGACATTTAGGGTTTGAAGCATAACTGGATGTATATGCATTGATTTAAGTGGGATGTAGATTGAAACAGTGTGACTGTGAATTGGCTGCTTTGGAGAATTTAATTGTAGATTGTAAACGAGAGGGTATGTGATATAGGGTGTTGAGGATTTATATTTTTAGGGTTTTGGGGGATAGTTGGGGCTTATGCATGTAGGTTTTGCCAATGAGTTTTCTTTTTTCATTTGAATGACATTTAAGGGCCTGTTTGATTTAGTAAAGGAATGATTGGTTATGAAAACGAAGGATATGATAAATTTAAAGAAATGTGGGAAAATGTGTTTGGTTAAAATGTATTTAGAATAGTTATGGGTTAAGTTGTGTTATAGATTCATACTAATGGTTACATGCAGAAGTTTATAACGCAAATGTAATCAGTAAGGATATGTAGAGTAGTTCTGTGAATTAATTAATGATTCACAACATGAATTTACAATTATTTTTACATTTGCGGATCAATTGTAAATTTGCAATTGTTTGTTTGAATTAAAGAAGTTATGTGTTTTTCCCTTATGTTAATAGATTGCGATACTAAAGAATTATTTGGTAGATGCCTGTCTGATGTAAGCTTGATAGACATTATTCCCCGGTTCTTTTAAGTTTCAGTTTTAGTTATCTGGGATTTTATGGAATTGTCTATAAAACTGAGATTATGTATGGTGTTTTTTTATTGTGTATGTGGAGACTAATGTGTGTACTTGACTACTTGCTCATATGTATGTTTTAGTTCATGATATTTAGAAAAGGGGTTTATTGGGATTATTTGTTAATTTTTAATGAGCTGTTAGTTCTGTGATGGGGCTCTCACAAAATTGATCAGTTATTATCTTTTGTGAAAATAATATAGAGGGTATGCATTATCCCAAGGGCTGGATTTAGTGGTAAGAGCCTTGGTTCAACTTAGAGTTTGAGGGTTCAAATCTTCTCACAACCATCTATGTGGGATTTTATATTTCACTAGTTACTGACTGTAAAGGTTGCAGTTTCTCGAAGTAGCATCCTGTTTTGAGCTTAATTAACATGTAGGGAAGGTCAAAGGATTTCATCATATCATGAAAGAAAGAGAGACTGATGGAGAAAAAAGTAGTGTTTGTAAGAACCCCAGATTGCATGCATCATTAATAGTGTTTAGTTATGTATTCTTGTGTTAGATATGTATTCCTGTGTTTCTATTGCATCCAGTTCTAACCATGAAAAGTTATCCAATTGATGATAAAATCCAGAGATTTGATTGCATCTATAAATTTTGTGGCATGTAAGTGTAAATTCTATTGCATGTGTTAAAAGCTCTCATTATATGATATTATTTTCAAATATCTCTTTCTGTATGCATGAGTTTAGTGTATTGGCCCATTAATAATGAAAACAGAAGTAATGCTATCTAATATTTGAAGCTTCTGTCTTCTGTGTTGCTATTTATCTCTTACTGGATCTTTTAGAATTTCATTTGAGTATTCTTCTAATTATTCATATAACTTGTGTGGTGAACCTTTTGATCAGATTTGGAATCATTTATTGCTAAAATCTTTGGTGAATATTTAAATGGTTCACTTTTTGAGATACGTGTTTGATGTTTTATGCAGGCCGTAACTTCAATGGTCCAGCAAGCAATGCAATATATTGATGAGACACCAGATATCGATGCTCGTATAGAGCTTATCAAAACACTAAACAATGTCTCTGCAGGGAAGGTGATCATATGCCAATAACTCTTAAGTTTTTTTTTTTTTTTTCTCCTGTTTATAGTTATTTAACGCTATCTGCTGCTGCATTCTTTCTGACAAACTTTATCTGTTGCAGATATATGTTGAAATTGAGAGAGCAAGGTTGATTAAAAAGCTTGCAAAGATTAAAGAAGAGCAGGGACTTATTTCTGAAGCAGCAGATCTTATGCAAGAAGTGGCTGTCAGTATTTTTTGTATATGACAATGCCTTTCATATATTTTTCATTTCCCTGTGTATTCTTTTTAATAAATCTGTAAGTTACAGGTGGAAACTTTTGGTGCTATGGCGAAAACTGAGAAAATAGCATTCATTCTTGAACAAGTATGCTATTTTTTTATGCTTTAATTATCATCAATGCTTATTTATTAGCGAATATATATTTTTGGCTTTAAATACAGTGATATTTGCTGATAAATTGAATTTTGCAGGTCCGTCTATGCTTAGATCGCCAGGATTATGTTCGTGCACAAATTCTGTCAAGGAAGATTAGTTCAAGAGTTTTTGATGCTGATCCTTCTAAAGAAAAGAAAAAGCCTAAAGAAGGTGACAATGTTGTTGAAGAAGCTCCTGCTGATATACCATCACTATTGGAGTTGAAACGTATCTATTATGAACTAATGATAAGGTGTCTTATCATATTTATTTTTCTTTTTTTGGCTTAGTATGTGCGATATTTCTTGTGGATGGTTTGATTAAATGTGATTGGATTTGCAAAGTTCTTATGTGATGCTTAATTGAGATGCGAGTATTTTGGGCAATATTTGTGTACATCTAGATAAAATACTTCATGCTGAGGCACATGCTTTGTTATACTATCTTTCTTTATGGTTTGCTCCTTAGGTGCTTGTTCTCTTTTACTGCAGTACATGGAAAAATATGATATCTAAATGTAATCATATTGTAGATATATATGTTCTGGTAGATGTATCTTTTATCACTTTATCTAGAGGCTGGAAAATATATTCTACTTGATTTAGATTTCACCAGATTGGAGTAATTTTGGAATTTTATCTTGGAATAATGATCTTCTTTAAAGGTGGAATGGTTGTTGGTGTTCTTTCAAGATTGGACGTTAAATGTTCCTGTTGGTAAGGCATAGACCAGAGTCATATGGCTTTTCGATATCTGATGCTTAGGATGTTTGCACCTATTTGTCTTTTTGTTTTGGAGATGTGGAATGGAGTGTCTTTGACACCTTGTTTTGCATTATCAGAGGCCCCTGAAGTTTTTCCTGAGATTTGGCTAATTTGGCAACCCTGATATATGGAATTTCTAGTTTAGTTCAGTGGTTTGGTGTTATGAACTCGTAATGCTTGGTTTGACTTATCTATGAAATAATAGATAAAGATTTCACCAAGGGAATTTGAGCTTCATTTTTCTCCTCTTTTCGGTTTGGTTTCTGTATGCTAGGGGTTATAAGCACTTAATGAATGAGTACAAGCTTACAGAAGGAATAACACAAGTGATTCCTTACAAAGTAATAATTATGACAATGATAATAGTAATATAACTGAATTCCTCAGGCAGTAATAGCATAACAGTATAACTGAAGTCCTTGTTCACTGACTCATTTATTGAATGGGTGTTTTATCATGATCTTTTTCCATTGAAAGTGTCATATTATGCATGCTTTTAAATCATAGAATTGCTATGGAGTTTGCAATGCTACCTTTGATTTTTTCTTACCTTTGTTGGAACATTTCAAACAAAGTGTTTTATTCATCTCATCTTTGCAGGTATTATTCTCACAACAATGATTACCTTGAAATTTGTCGCTGCTATAAGGCAATATATGAGATACCTTATATCAGAGAAAACCCAGACCAGTGGATACCGGTAAAGCTTGTCCTAATTTATGGCTTCTCTGAGTTCTTCCAAGCATCTATGATATTTATTTTCAACTTGCAGGTCCTGAGGAAAATCTGTTGGTATTTGGTGTTGGCCCCACATGATCCTATGCAGTCAAGCCTTTTGAACTCCACCTTGGAGGATAAGAATCTCTCTGAAATTCCTAATTTTAGGTATGTCTTCTAAGAAAATAGTGTTTGCTTGAATATCGTAATGTCTCTAGGTCAATTTTTTAACATATGATGTCATTTTAATTGATGCCTACCTTTATCTTTTTTCTTCCCTAGGTTGCTTTTGAAACAGTTGGTTACAATGGAGGTCATCCTGTGGACATCTCTTTGGAATACATATGAAAAGGAGTTTATGAATGAAAATAGCATGCTCGGAGGATCTTTAGGTCCCAAAGCCGCAGAAGATTTGAGACAGAGAATAATTGAACACGTAAGTTCTGGCCTAGACTTAGGTTTCATGCATTGCATTTTTTCTCTTTTTCTGTCCTTTATTAATTTGCAATGTACTTGATGTTTTTCAGAATATTCTTGTTGTTTCAAAGTACTACTCACGAATTACCTTGACAAGGCTTGCAGAGCTATTGTGTCTCAGTATCCAGGTTTGTCTTTTATAACGTATTTTCTTATGTTTAACTTTGTCCATGAGGATTTTTTTTTCTGGCCACAGTGTGTGGGTGGATTCAAGGGAGAAGCTGATATTTCAGTAATTTTACTTGAAATAGTGCAGTTTCCTAACTAATTATTGTGTCTTTTCAGCGTATAGCTTGTCAAAACCGTTACAACTTCTGGTATCAATTTTTTTGCATTCCTATTAGATCTTGACAATCACTTTTTGTTCAAGTCCAAAATCTGATTAATGTAGCAATCAGTCAAATTCCAATGACAAAAATAATGTCTGAAGTTTTCATTTATGGTGATTTTCTTCATTTCTATAAGCATCCTATAAAAATGGGTCACTCTAGCGACTGTTTATACCTTTGACACTTTAAAATGCCTTCCCAAAAAGTAACTTTTAATTGATGCTGAGGGTGACGCCACAGCTGCATCTGCATGAATTTGGAATTTCCTGTTGAAATATTATATCATGATCAGCATTAAGACTTTCTAAAATTTTCCACATAAATTCAGGATGCAGAGAAGCATCTGTCAGATATGGTAGTGTCCAAGGCATTGGTAGCTAAAATTGACAGGCCAAAGGGAATAGTCTCTTTTGTGATAGCCAAGGATAGCAATGACATTCTCAACTCATGGGCAACGAACTTGGAGAAGCTACTTGATCTTGTCGAGAAGAGTTGCCATCAAATTCACAAAGAAACTATGGTTCACAAAGCTGCCCTCAAAGTTTGATAATGACGACATAACCATTTTCGGGTAGATTTCACTCTTTTCCTTTATTTCTACATCACACCAATGAATATAGCTGAGGTTGGTAGTGACATGCTGTCTGTGTTTATTTGATAGGTTTCAATTGTGATTCAATCAATGTGAATTCAACTTCAACCAGGTTGATCAAAAATGCAATCTATCATCAGGTTCTTTGTGGAAGTTATTTTGTTTGTAGGAGGTTAGGAAATATAGATCTTGAATTTGTTTCTGAAGACTCAAAGATTGTTGTATACTATCAGTACATACTTTTACCACTGGCTAACACAAAAACCTCATTGGGCTTGTTTAATAGCAGTGGAAAGAAATTAAATTTCCCCACTCGGGTTCGTTTATAGTTTCTCGTGTCTTCTTTAAGAATATGATCTTTCTCATGGTTTCCTCCATATGTGTTTCAACACTTCAAACCTATGATATAGAGATTATTTCACTAGTTCCAGAATCAACTGGGTTGTGGAATGATACCTTATTTCCCGGCTATTTTCACTAAATGCCTGAAGTAGTTAAGCCACCGGTCAACTAAAACCTTAACGGTCACTAGAAATTGCCTCGGAAATAATTCTGGCAAAATTCAAGGGATCGATAATGTTACCTGCTCTGTGGTAGGATCAAAGAAGTAAGCCATGAAGAAAGTAAGTTTCATGAGTCACTTTTGAATAATCTTTGGAGTGTTTTCAGTCTGTACATAGCAGGTTATTTTTTTATGGTCCACTTTAAACATCCCTATATAGAAGTTATTGTGACTTTGGAGATTCTGCCTATTAAAATTAGAATTAGAAATTAATTTTTATTATGATTTTAATGGTAATGTTTCCGTGATTTTTGGAAATGCAGAGTACCTTTATATAAAAGGTATGTACAAACATTTTTTGTTAACTTGTTCACTCAAACTGATATAGTAGCATGAGGTTAAGTGATTTTGATGTGAAGTATAAAGAAAGGCTGTTGATATGATATCATTAAATATCTGTATTGGGGTAGCTATAATTTAATAATGTATTTATTGGGTTGCTATGATTTGAGTTAGGCATTTTATTACTTAACAAAAACCATCTGTGTTGTAGAGGGATGAAATTAATGATTTCTCTTTTTTTGTTCTATGTAATTAGAGTCAATGTCAATGTCAATGTAAATAGTCAGATTCAAATTGTTGACTTTGCACTTTATATGCACAATCTCAAGATACTAGAGTACAAGGTTTTAAGTAGATGGTCAATCTGGGATGGCAGTTCTGTTTCCACGGTACCACTTCTGAATTGATACTTTGACAATCTATTATTGAATTCAACCCATTTGATAATCTATTTTTGTCACAAGCAACATCTTTGCTATTGGTTTATTAAGTTTGGGAGAATTTATTAGATACGATATATGTAAAAACTGATATGTATTATAAGATATATTAAATTAAAATGATACAATATATAGTACCGTAGCATAAATTTTTAAAAATGTTGATGAAAGTGTTTTTGACAAAAATTTTAAAAGATGGTGATGCTATAATTAATCCAGAAATACTACCGTAGCATAAAATTTTCTTCTTGATAAACGATACAGCAACAGTGGGGCTGAATACAGTGATCGATTGTAAAAGTATCAATGCAAAAATAGTACTGCAGAGAAGCGAAAAAGGAATTATAGAAAAGTTTGTTGCTTTAATAATTCTTTGTTGGCTGGATTTCTCATTTTCGCCAAAAGTTTGTTGGAAAGATAAAATCTTACTCTCTAAGTTTGTAAAACCCAAACACTTTCTCTTAATCATTTTTCATTCATTTTTTTAAAACTTTTTTTTGGTAAAATAATTAAATTGTCTACATTATAAAAAATAAATATACTAAAAATATAATTTAATATTTAAATAAAAATGTAAAAATTTTAAAAAATTAAAAGAATAAAATAAAAAAATGAAAAAACAATTATCGCTATTAGTAACATTATTGGCGACAATAACTGTTAATAAACAAACCAGGAGGTTAGATGACCTCTTAGTTCACAGGGAGGCCAGATTTGGCCATCTCGTTTGACGGAGAAAGCCAGATTAGCTTCCTCCATTTTTGACAAAAGTAGCTAGATTTGATCTCTTCTATCTTCAACTGTGGCTAGAAACGATCATTGGGGCCAAAACTAGTTATTTTTGGCTATTCTCAATCACGTTTGATGCAGAGGTAGTCAGATCTGATTGTCTCTACCAAAACTAGAGGAGACTGATATGACATTCTTTATCAAACGGAGCAACCCTAGGAGGCATTTTTTAACCTCCTAGTTCTTTTATAGGCGACTACTGACATCGGTGGTTACTTTTTTATTTGTTAAAAATATTTTTATAATTTATTTTAATATTTTTATAAAATTTATCTTATTATTTTATTATTTTTAAAATTTTTTATCAAAAAGAAAAAAATCCCCTTCTAACCGTTAATTTTTAATTGTTGATCGTTAAACTATTGACTTTGGTCAATAGATGGGCATTTGGGTTTTTAAAAGTTAGAAAGTGAAATTTTGTCTTTTCGACAAACCTTGAGTGGGAATATGTTATTTGGCCTTTTATGTTTTGTGTTTTTCTTACATTTTGCTTTTTTGCAGAAAAGCAAAAATGCATTTACAGAAAAATTCTGTAGGATTTTTGGGCAGCAGTTTTGGGACTATTTATATGTCCCAAGTACCTTAAATTGTCCCTTGCAGTTATTTTCAGTATGATTCAGATCAATTCATTTTGAGTGGATTTAGACCTAATATTTTCCATCCATACATGACATAAGATCCAAACCATATATTCAAACATAGAATCTCATATAATAGTGCAAATGTGTCACACGACCATGTGAGCAAGCTACACTTGAAGTTTATTAATATACATCTATTAGAAATAACATAGTTGCTTCAACCAAATATATATACTACACTTGCTTAGTAACACTAATTTCTCTAATAATTAGAAATAATTGTGTTATCTCCTTATGTATTCTTGATTAAGTCATTACATATGATCGATAAGATTGGTTAGCCAATAGATACACATAACAAACAAGTCTTCCTCCTCTATTCGATGTTCTTAATTCAAACTTAATCGATTTTCTAATCATGTTCTATAGACCGAACATACATAGTCATAGGTTGACAAACTAAGATAATGAAACACTAAAAATAGATATTGAATATTAGTAAAGAGTATAAGTGTACCAATGTGAGGTAAACCTTCTAAAGTCTCACACAATGAAGAAGCAGAGATTTATTCATTCACTCAGTGCTTTTATTGGTTGACTATGCATACATGGTATGAATCATGTGCCACATTGTATATTCTTTATAAATATCATATATAAACACTGTGTATATTTGAGTTTAGTCACTATATATCACATCTAACTTGAGTTGTTAAATATCTTCAAATTAGTATGTACTTATTAAGAACTCAAACCTTAGCATACATAAGTTCTTTAGATGGGGGAGTCCAAAACGGTCTTATTCAAATATCTTTTCTCATGATCTTATTTGGACTAATCATCAAGACAACATTTCAATTTTAATAACTTTTTTTCTTAAGAAATATGTCTCATCTTTGCTACTCACTCTCCTAGGGCTAAAGACAATTGCTCATGTGAGTGAACTAATCTAAAATTTGCGTGACATTACAATCTTATTAAGCTTTTAAACATGATGTATACATAGTGAAACACTAGAAATTCAGAGATGCAAATTCAAAAATTAAAATAACTTGAATTCATGGTTTTCAATATTGTGGCACAAGTACATTATATAAGCTCAACTTTTCAATTACAATATACACAATCCAAGAGATTCAGTATGTGCAAGATAAACATATTTTGGAATAGTTTTGGTTGAAGGATCAATAACCATAGAATGCATAAAGATATATTATACATTCACTCCCTTCTATAAGATAATGTCTCTTGTAAAATTGTACCTCATGTTAATATGTTTGGTTCTATGAAATTTAGGATCTTTTGTAAAATCTCTAGTAACCTTATTATCACAATGGACAACTATTGACCCAACAGTATCGTCCTACATATCCAAATTCATGAATAATTTTCTTAATCAAACAGTTTCTTGCACAATAACTGAGCAAGACTAGAAACTCAACTTTTTGTGGATAAAGGTTATGCATATCTTACTAGTCCAAATATATGATGCCCTTTTATAGTAAAAATACATAACCAGATAGTTTCTTACACAACAGCTGAGCAAACTACAAACTCGACTTTTGGTGGATAAAGGCTACGCATAGCTTACTTGCATAACCAAAGGTGAATTTATATTAGTCTAAATCACTTCCCTAGTTGGCATTTAAATAGCCAATTGAACGCAAATCTGATCCTTGTAAACACAAATTATAATCCATAGTGCCTTTTAGATATCTTAATATCCTCACACTATTATTTTAATGTTTTTTTCCTAGGTTCAATTGATATCAACTATCAAATTCAACAACAAAATAAATGTCTAGGCATGTATAAATATAATATACATAAGGCTTCTAACTCTATTTGAATAAGGTATTAGAGACATTTCGTTTCTCGTCTTGAGTCTTGCAATATATGTCTTGGCTTAAAAAATTGCCTTTTAACATAGAAGTATTAATATGTTTGTAGTTTGCCATATTGAATCGTCTTCCAAACATGTTGCTCTTGTGATAGAGCCAAAAGTTTCTTTGAATGATCCATTTTTAAATTTAATTTCTAATATGTAATCTATCTTACCCATATCCTTCATGTCAAAATTCATAGATAACCATCTTTTAATGGTTATCATATACTCCAAATCATTCATAACTATCAACATATCGTCCACATAAAGAGATAATATTGCAAATTTGTCATCGATATTTTTTAAATAGACATAATGGTCTTGCTCAATCATCTTGAAGTCAGAAGACATTATGGCATTCTGAAATTTCAAGTAGCACCATTTGGATGATTGTTTTAGTCTATATATACATCTTTGAAGCTTGCGTATTTTGTATGCTTGGCCTTTTACATTGAAACCTTTAGGCTGATCCATGTAGGTTTCTTTGTCAAACTCTCCATTAAGCAAAACTATTTTGATGTTCATTTAATGCAATTCTAAATCTAAATAGGTTACAACAACTAAGATCAAACGAATTGAAGTAAATCCCACAACTAGCGAAATGTTTCCGTATGATCTATATCTTCTCATTATGTGAAGTCTTTTTCCATGAGGCGAGCTTTACATGTATCTATTTAGCTATCCACTTTACATTTGATTTCAAGAATCCAATTGTTTCAAATGGGTTTTCTATGTGATGGTAAGTTAACCAAACTCCAGACTTGGTATGTTTTCGTGTATTTGATTCCCTTTCTTAATGCATCTTGCCACTTTTCTTTATTAGACGATTAGAAACTTCTTTTAATATTTTAGGTTATTCATCATCTTAGAGAGTGGGAATAAAAACCTCGTTTTCAATTTTGAATCATTGCTTAGACATTTTTAGATGACTATTCCTACGTAATTAAGGATCATGGCTTGCACTATCTAAAAAAGGTTAGAGTTTAGTCTCATTGCTCTTACTATCTAAAATAAGTAAAGGTACTATTTCTTAAGACTAATTATTGGCCATTGAGAAGTACTTATTTCCCATTCCTCTTCCATCTCATATAAAGGATAACCTTTATCAATCTCTTCCTAATTAGGAAAAAGTATCTTCTATGAATGTGATAACCCTAGACTATATTTCTGTTACTTTTCCATCAAAATCCTTCATTATGAACATGTACTTTTTGGATTATTCTAAGTATCTCATGGAAACACATTTCTTTCCTCTTGGTTCCAATTTTTCCAAATATATGGGATAATTCATAGATAAATATAGCTAATCACCAAAGGTACTGTAGCGACCCCCGCCCCAGGTTACTGTGCGCTGCAGAAATATACTGTATATAATGAAAATATATACCTGAGACGGGGACCTCTACAGTAAAACCCTGCTGCTGCTGCTGTATATAAAAGAAATTTCTTTATAAAAAGAAACTGTTAATATACTTTACTGTATAAGTAAATGAAATGTAAGCATGGAAACCTAGGCTGCTCATGTATAAAACATAATAATCATATAGTGTATACAAATATATAATGCACACACACATATATACATGAGAAATAAAAGCATGCGAGACCACATGCTATCTGCTGCGCAGAGCCATATCCCAAAATCTGCAGTGGTCTCGTTCCAGCTCAGCCACTCGAATCACTGACCTACAAAAGGAAACATGAAGAAGGGGTGAGTGACAAAGTCACTCAGCAAGCGTTTCCAAACCAAACACTCGCAGGTCAAAACTAGCTGACTACGTGACTCGTCATGTAAGGAGAATTCTGCTAAACTACTGTTTTATTTTTGATTCTCTTGATATACCGAAGTATATCCATTTTCTGAATTATTTCTTACTGTATTCTATTCTGTTACTGTTCTGTTTCTGTTCTGATACTGTACATGACATGAAATGCATATGCTGATGTCATGTGTATGTTGAAAACTATAAAATTCACACTCAGGCTTATTTTTCTGAAAAATTATCTTTTCTGAAAACTCTTTCTGATAATAAAACTATGATCCGAAGATCCTGAATATATACGTATAGTATATATTGAAATCTGTATTAGAAAGTATTGAAAATATTTAAAAATATCTGCTATGCTGGCCAGACTGATGAATACAGGGATTCGGTACCCTAGCCGTGTGAGTTCAAAGTCCTACTGAATCTACTGATGCATAACCAACATTTTCTCTAACGAGCTTGGTCAGTGACCATGTCCTCTCTAGTGGACGCTGGTTTCCCTCTCTAACGGGTGTGTGAACTCACAGGTGTCCCCTCGTATCCACCCCTATCTGATATATGAAAAATCATATATATATATCTGAAAATCATACCGTTGGATCCTTGGATCCAATCTAAAATCATCTGATATGGCATGCCATGCTAAATGCTGATAATCATGCATGATATGCTGTTTTAGTATCATATTACTGAGTTCTGTATGCTTAGAAATGACTTAGAGTGGCTTAGCTTTGCTTTTAAATTCTTTTTCTGCTTATTCTTGGGTGCACGGGCGTGTGTTCTGGTGTGCACGGGCGTGTGTCAAGGCACACGGGACCGTGTGCTTCCCGTGTCCTTGGGTGTGCTAGCTTCTGGAATGATTTCTCAAATTTTGGCTGACCACACGAGCGTGTGGGACAACACATAGGCGTGCATGGCTAGGCACATGGGCGTGTGTTGCACTGCATGGGCGTGTGGCTGCCTTCTCCTACTTCCCGTGTGTAGGATACAAGGGCGTGTGGAATTGGGGAAGACACACGGGCGTCTGTACTCGGGCACACGGGTGTGTGTCTGGGTTTTCATACGTACACGGGTAGCATGCACGACCATGTCTCATACAAAATTAAGGCCACACGGGCATGCATCACGGGCGCATGGGCGTGTGCTCAACTCAAATTCTGTAGAACACGTCTAAAAACCCAGAATTTCCTACACCAAACACTTCCACACTTCAAATCATCAAACATACATATTCTCTACTGCTGCTAGCATGCAATAATCAACATTTCATGAACTCAAACACGCCATATATCATACATAAAGCATATATCACCTGGAAACAATATATACGCATGTAAATCATGGAAAACCACTCAATCATGCCATCATCCATCATAACACAGCTCAAACATGCTGGAATTATCTCAAACAAGCACACATAAAGTTCTTATAAGCTGGAAACAGCAAACATGCTAAGAACACAGCGAAGGAGGTAAGGAAAACACTTACCTCACGCCATGGAAGCTTGGCCTTTCTCTTTGGAAGCTTCTGGATCTCTAATCTAGAGATGAGCTACTGGGGGATCTCTTTCTGGAAGCCTAGGGTTCACTGGACCTGGGGAAGAAGAAGAGAAAATGAAGGAAATAAGCTAGGAAAGCTGAACTGCGTGTAAGTGGAAAATAAAACAAATATATCTGGCTGAGGTAAGACACACGGTCGTGTGTCCAAGGCACACGGTCATGTGTGCGGTGAAAAATAGCCATTTCCACCCACCCTTACGCAGAAACCAAACCCAAGCCCCAAAGGACTTTAAAATGACTCTTCTACCCCTGAACCCTTTCAAACTCTTGCCTAACAAAGAAATCTCTATTTTACCCTTGGATTCAGAACCCTAAAAGACAGTTTTACCCTTGGGCCATTACAGGTACAAATAATTTAAGGTAGGCTTTCTACCTATCCATAACTTATAAAAAGTGGAAGCAACTGATTTGGAAGGCGTACAGTTAAGTATATAGGCAGTATTTAACAATGTATCACCCTAAATTGTATTTGAAGATTTGCCTTTGTTATCATTGACCTAATCATTTCTAAAAGGAGTTTTATTTCTCCTCTCTATTACACTATTTTGTTACAGAGTTCTTAGGATTTTAGGTTGTCTTACTTTTCCTTATTTCATTACAAAGTTTTTTAAACTCTTCTAACATATATTCATAACCTTATTAAGTTCTTAATGAATTTATTCTTTCGTCTAGTTGATTATCAACCTCATTTATATAGTGTCTAAAGTAGATTATTTTTTATGACTTATGAGAGATCAAGTAGATATGAATTGCATATAATCATCTATAAAGTAATGAAATAAAAGGGACTACGTCAAGACTTAACAGTCATAAGGCCATATATGTTAGAGTGTATAAGTTGCAAAGGAAGTTTAGCCCTAATAGCTTTACTAAATGGTTTCCTAATAGTTTTTCTTACTAAACAATGCTCATATATAGACATATCTAATTTTATGATAGGTCTTAATAAACCTTCACAAACTAATCTGTTCATTCTATCTTGATCAATATGTTTTAATCTATCATGTCATATAGTTACATCTACATCCATACTATTGGAAGTTGTAAATAACGAAAAACTAACATTATCATCACTGGAATGTAAGGTGTCAATACCATGAAACCATTTAATAAAAAATCAGATCCACAAAAACTACTTCTTGGGTAAATTCTCAAAAATTTGAGAGAAATTTAAATTATATCCAAGTTAAGTAAAACAAGCACAAAGATCAAGTTTTGCTTGGATGCCAGAAGCATATAAAACTTCAAATAGATATATAGTTTAATCACCTTATAAAACTAATTTACAAGTGTATATCCCTTTCACTATAACTTTAGTGTTGTTACTTACATAAATCCACCTTGTCTCCTTTGGGATTTTGACAAAAATAAAAGCTTCCCTGTCTCAAGCTACATAGTTTATGGTTCATAAGTCATTTTCTACTTGATGCACTCAAGAGCAAAATGACTTTTCATGTCGTACTTATAGCATGTCAGCTTGGTCTTGCCTTATTTCTAGTGTGTTTATTTCTCTTACATTAGGATTGCTTGTTATTGTCATCAAGGCCATGTATAATCTTCTTCTCCTTATTGAAATTATGCCACTTGAGTTTGAAGCTAGAAAACTTCTTAAACTATACTCTATAACATATGCATGAGCACCTGGTCTAGCAATCTTTGAGCTTTTACCTTCCAACTCAATATGGCTTATAATATCCATTTTGGGTTATTTCCATTTTCACATGTTCTCAATTTTTGGGAAGAGATCTTAGTACTACCTAAACCTGCCTAATTGACTCAAGCTTTATTGCTAATACTTATATACCAGATCATGACTCATGGAGTAAATCAAAATACCACACACAATGGAGTCTTTTTTCTTCCGTGCATGATATACATCAATATTACATTTGTAGGGCAATATTTGGGTTGTACCCCTAATCCAGCTTAGGTTCTTCAACAACTTGATTTACAATCTCTAAAGCCTTTTGCTCATCTAAGACATATTACATCTTTAGATGCCATATATTATAATTATTCCCATACAATTTATCTCGCTTGTTCAAATCAACAATCATGTTTATAGATGTCTTGGTTTCCAAAACTATAGGGCATATCAAACACAACAACAACTAATGTAAATATATATGTATCTATTGTCATGCATTAAACTTTACAATATCTTATATAAGATATAAAATCGAAAGTTCATTCTAATCCTATTCATCTTCCATGAGTTAAATGTTTGATACTTTAAATTTAATCTAATTAAGCCAATATTAATACTGGATGAGAATTTCATTGAATTATGCCAATGTTAGAATTCCCACAAATAACATAGCAAATATTGAACAAAAAAAATAAATAAATAAAATTGTTATATATATATATATATATATATATATATATATATATATATATATAAACTATACACTACATATAATGATTCCATTAACTGAAATTATATATGTTTCCACTGGAAATATTCTTGTTATTGCTTTGACTCATATTTCCCAAAAAGTGGATCCCACTCTAATAGCCCTGAATAAACACATGATATTTAACTGTTTAAATTATGAATAGGACCATCTATTGGAGTGTGTACTCTAAAGACAATAATTTTAGAGATATTAGTTCGTTGATGAAATCATACACATGAATAACAAGTGACAATTGCTTTATTTGTGAATGCCTCTACACTAAGATGAATACCTCTATGCCAAGATAAATGCCTTTAAGATGGTTAAACCAAGTTAGGGAATTAGAAGGTCTAATTGTGTTCTCCTTATATACTTATTAAGGTGATTATTCTAGAGTTATCTGTAGGTCTAACATTACCATAAGCTTGGGCAGTGATAATAGAGATAAGACTTTCATAATACTGAACAACTTCATGGAAAGGTGGTGGTAGTTTACACGTGCCAAAGTTATTGATTGTAGCTTAATGTAGCACATGAGTGTATGCTAATGCTACACATGTTCACTAAAAATGATTGCAAAGATGATTTAATATAGATGGTTATTTTAGTGTCAATAGAATATATCCTATTTAGTATGTAAGGTTGCATATGATTATTAGACTATTTTATATAAGAAATGGTGTGGTTTGACCCTATCTAACATACCATTATAACAATAGTGTTATAATAGTGGTGATTGGCTATATTAGAATTTGTGTATGCTAAGGTGGTTCAACGTAGGATTCATCACTTTTAAGAATAGAAGACTTTATCTCAAAAGGTCTATGTTATTGTATATCAACAAGAAAGTTTATGACCATAGTAGGTACAAGTTGATGCTTGATTCACACGATCATCTGATTGATCTAAATAATGAGGATCAATTAAGGTAGGCATTAGATCTATATCTTAGTCTCGAGAGATAAAAGATGACAAAGAGATTTGTATTATATGAGTAACTACATGTTAATAAGTTATGAAGTAACACTCACACTTCAATAGTCGAGTGCCATGACATATTACCAGTATCTCATGGACTCTTTCTAATGGGAAGTTGAGCTTCGTGGGAATGACTTGACATAAGATCTTATACTATTGTATTTTTGAAAAGCTTTTAGGTTATATATAATATCGGTTGAAAGATCTAAACAATAAATGGATTTGAAATAGATTAGGTTCGTAACTAGATTGATGATCTTATGCCTCATGTAGTGTTTGGATTCAACTTAGGTTGATATCCAAATTGATTTGGTCTAAGGAAAGAGTTTGTATGATAAGTACATTAAGAAGAAATAAGAACAAAGGTTAAAAAATAATTGATTTAGATGCTTATTGAATTCATATGAAAGAGGTTAATAGTGGACTAGACTTTAAACCTAAATATATTTATGTATTGGTTTAGGTTGTTTGATTGTTGAAGCCATCTATCAAATATAATCTAGTTGGATCAAGATAAAGTTGAGTGAATTTAGCCTAAGCATGATCATGTGACTTAGAAGCACAGATGTGCATTTAATTAGATAGTTTATGACCTTATTAGTCTATGCTTTTTAATTATGTCAGAAGCATGGATCTCAATTGTAGCATCCTAGGATTAGAAATGTATTTCAGGCTAGAAATTGGGGTTAGATGTGAGAATTACTGGTAGAATTGGAGTTGAAAGAGTTTAAGGGTAAGATAGTGAGTTTTCAGAGTTAGTGTGGCCTGCGCATGATTTTCCTATGGATATTTCTTTCATGTGAAGCACGGGAAATGAAGTTTATTCATTTTCCCTCATGCATGACCATGCATTCTATGATACACCCGATGCATGCTTGTAGGAAGAGAGAGATAACAATTTTTAATGTTTCTCACCCATCTCATATTCATTCTACCCAAAGTTCTTCTTTTATTTTCAGAAAATCCCAACCTTAGGGGTGTGAATCAATAGCTAGAAACTGTAAATCCAGTAAGAGAGTAAAAGATTTAGTTAGAAAGAGAGAGTAGAGCAGCCATGACAAGAGATAAGTATTTCCTTACCTTTTTCTTGAGTTTCTCAACATGAGTTTGATGATTGATGATGTATGTTCGTGTTTCCAGTATGCTTTATGATTTGTATGATCTGATTATATGTTGATATAATGAAAATGAAAGGATCATGATGGTGATTCCTACCCATGGACATGTTTGGTGTATGTATGTGTGTAGCTATGTGTTTAAATGATGTTTTAATGCTTGATTATGATGTTGCATGTTATTGATGAAATTGGTATGTGTTTATATGTTGTTTAAAGTGTTGGAAATGAATGAAATGAGTTAATTATAGATATGCTAAGCATTGGATGGGGTTCTATAGGTTTTAGGCATGAATTTACCGAAACAGAGTAAGACACACGCCCGTGCGCCCTTGCGATTATAGGGTCACGTTCGTGTGCACGATTCGTGCACAACTACAATGTAAGAAGGTTATGACCATGTGACTGAGGGTCATAACCGTGCATAATCAAAATGAAGAAGTAAAGTAGAATTCTAGAGTCTAGCACGACCGGGTTGTACGACTGGTATACAGCCCGTGTATCTTCATGCATGCCATGCATCCCAGCATGCATACCCGTGCACCAGTAGAAACTTATGAATTAAAATAAAGCATAAAGCATGAGAAACCTATTCTAATAGCTGTAAAACATTGTAAGAGGATGAAATAAGATAACACGATGCATCATAAACATATCATAACATGACATGCCAAACAATGTTTTAAGAAAAGGGATCAAGGAATCCACTTGTATTAGTTTTTAACATTCAAAGCCCGATATCTGGGTCAGTTAGTAAGGGTGAACTCGAGAGGACATCTGTGAAATTTAATTGTTTGACTTTAGGTATAATTGAGAGTTACACCCTTCCTTTTGTTCATGTATTGAACTTGTTGTCTTGTTTTGACGCTAGTTTTAATATGCAGGGCCTAAGATAGAGTAGATACTTATTTGAAGGAAATGTGGACCTTGTAAGTTAAAGTTGCAACACCTTATGGGAATTACAATTGCTATATGATCAAACTATATTGTAGCCTACAAGCATGTATAATCTAAATATAAATAATTTTAGTTGTAAAGTTCAAAATTGTGAAATAAATAAAATTCTGGTTTTGAGCAGTGATTTCATTCATATGAATTGTGTTTACTTTTTACTTTCAAATTAATTTAAACATAATTTGGCTATAATGACTAATTCATGGCTAACATTTGATTTGTTCCTTAGAAGAATAAGTGTTGAATAAATTATAGATAAGACAATTAAGTCAAGGTTCCATTAGAAATACTGGGAGGACTATTAGGCATCAACTCATCACAAAGATATAGTTAATAATAGTCATTTCCAACATAGGTTGTTCTATGATTCATTCGAAATTCTTATAAAAATTCAAGGCACTCAAAGTGAAAAATATAATTGAAATCTGAAAATATTCTATATTCTTGTTGTTATCCAAAAATTAGAATATTTTGTTCATTATAACACCTGAAGTTAGTGGGAGCTTTGCCCATATGTTTTGGGATTTTGTTAGCTTTAATATCTATCCTAGGAATTGCATTCCCAAGGTTTATGCCTAAATGTAATTCATTAAGTGAAAAATTAATGCATTAGTTTTAACAATGATGATAATGGTTAAACAATTAAACTGATTTAGTAGGATTTATCATCAAGTCAACTCTGAGTGACTTGTTTGGTCACGGTTGTTGACTATTGGTTAAAAGACTAACTGGATATAGTTATATTATGAATCAAATAGGTTACATAGGTTGAAATGTGAAAACATTGATGCTGAAGCCAAATGTTAAGTAATTAACTTGAAGAAGATGAATTAAAAACAAAAATTGACTATGGTTGCTGACTGTTGAAAAACATTTTAACCATTTGTCAGCTTTCTTGTATGTTTCAAAGGAAACTTCTTAATACAGTCTCCCTAAGATTAATTAAGTTTGTGTACTTGTTTTGATGATTTCTTCTTTTAGGGATATTTAGTCTCTAATAGAAGGAATGAGAGGGTTAGAGCATAATTAAGTTTAAGTTCTTATTCACAAGATAAACCAAGGCATAAAAGGGTGATGTGGCATTATCTAGTGGCTGATCACAATGTTTTATCTACAATAAGTCTAGGTGAAGATAGTACGTTGTGAGTTTAAGAAACTTTGTTTTTGACAACTCTTGATAGTAACGTATTAATAAAATTGAACCTAGAATCTAGGAAACCAAAAGGCTTATTGGTACATATACTTCTATATTTGTAGAGATAAGTTTTCTTATTGTAGAAAGGTAGAAGTGCAATATTGTTTCTGTTCCATAGAAACCTAACACTATTTACAGATACTGTGTTGCTTGTTTTATAAGCAATTTGTAAAACTCTAAATGCAATCCAATGGTTAAATAATCTTAGAGGGAGGTATATAGGATCTTAAAAACTTTTGCTAATTTGAAAATTTTTCACCAAAAAATCTATTTTAATGCAATCAAAGATGATCAATGAATCAATTTAATTCAATTAATAAATAATTAATGACCATGTACAAATAAATCAATTATAACTCAAATATAAAACAAATAAAAAGTTAAAAGATCGAAAGTGCTTAGTCAATTTTAGAGTGGTTTGAAACTTTGATTGCAAGCCTTCTACATCCACTTCTCTAACCAAATCGGCTTGGACTTCCACTAGTAGATCTAGAATTTTGTCTAATAGTTCTTTGGATTTTGACTACATTAGATTTCTAAGATTACACTTTTTACAATCGCTATTTGGGATTTCATCCATAACTAATTATACAAAATTACGCCTAAGTGTTTAAAGTAAAAAATACAACAAAGAAGTGCCTCTTAAAGGCTGATACCAAATTAAACATAGAAGGTTTCTCTTAAGTGTATATAAGATAAGTTTTAGAGAGAGAGAGAGGAGAAGAATTGAGAGCAAAAGAGTATTGGCTTAAATCATTATGTTCTCTAACTCTTTTAACTTCATTTTTGCTTTAATTTATAGGTTTCGTGAAGAAATAGCCATTGGAGTTGAGATACTAGCCATTGGAGAAGAAAAATACGTTTCTTATAATATTCTACACAAAAGCATGGTCATGTGCTTTGGATGCACAATCTTGCTTCCTTTATTCATTACTTCCCAATAGTCAAAAAACCATACACCTTCAACACTAGTTCATGTGTCTCATACACATGGTTTTTCTTTTTATACACACAGTCATATTTTTCATACACATTATAGGACCTGTTGTCATGCATACCGTTGCTGTTGAATTATTTTTTTTCTTTTATTAATATTTTGAAAATTCGGTACAGATGACAGGAATCCTACGAAAAGAAACTACTGCTATACATAAACATATGCGGAAGCTGAAAACTGAAATGTACAATGATGGCCCAAAATACACTTTCATAAATATATATTGTTTCTGTACAATAAAACTGAGTACATACAAAATTTATAATAAGTCCCACCAGGCCAAACTAAACTGAAAACTATGTGGAGTCCTCTCCTGTCAATCACGGTCCACTCGCTCCTCGCTAGCACCAAATGAACTTGAAAAGAAAGGAAAAAGGAAAGGAATAAGTGATAAAGATCACCTAGTAAGTGATCCTTACTTCCCTCAACCCAAGCAAGCAAACAAAGCAAAATCATACCTGGCTTTGGCCTTAACATTCATACATTCGCTTGTTGAAACTGATTATTACTTAAACTGTTCTCTTGATTGAATTATTAATTCATGTCATTAAATGTATATCATGCCATGCTAAATAAATACTGAATATGCAAGCATATGAATCTATACATATCCAAAGATACTTGTTGTGCTGATCAGGCTGATGAACACAGGGATTCGATATCTTGGCCATGTAGGTTGAACAGTCTAGCGACAAGCTAGAAAGTTGAAATATACATACATGCTCAAACGATCTGACTACAGTCAGAAGACTGGAATCCCACAGATGCCCCCTCGAGTTCACCCAAAATTCTAACTCAAATATCAGGTTTTGAATATTTAATGACTAATACTTTCGAATCCTTTGATCACTTTTTTATGTTGATGCCTTGGCATGTTATTCTATGAAATGCTTATGCAACATTAATTTGTCTCATTTTAGCCTTTTATAATGCTTTATGGCCTTAGAAATGGTTTCATATGCTTAATTATTCATTCTACTCAATTTCTGAAAAAATCTACATGTGCACGAGTGTATGGGCAAGGCATACGGGCGTGTAAGGAACACACACGAGCGTGCATGGCAAGGGCACACGGGCGTGTACACAAACGCATGGGATTGTGCATTGGCCTTGTAGTCGGTCATGCTTGCTTCTGAAAATTCTACGTAAAAACACTAAAAGAACACACACACTATCGTGTCCCCTAGGGCACACGGGCGTGCACCTGCAGGTACACAGACGTGTGTCTTGCTCTGTACCGACAACACATGCTTGAAACTTGCAGGAATCCTCATCAAACATCCTTCAAACTGAAATTAACTGAAAACATGCATTTCAAACACTTCAATAAGCATACAACGCACTTCAATTTCATCCATCATCAATCACATCTCAATCCACTATTGAAACAACCCATTCTCACATATAATCACACACAAGTATAAGCAAGCATGGTTCATAGGTGGAAATCATCATCTCAAGCAATTTCTCATCAACATATCAATGCATGAACATATCATATAACTCATAAGCATGCTAGAAACATATCCAAGCATTTCCAATCATCAAACACAAGCTGGGAAACTCAAGGAAGAAGTAAGGAAGCACTTACCTCTTGCCATGGCTGCTGGAAAACACTATCAAACTAATCTCTTTCTTTTCTAGCTGGATTGGGAGCTGTTGGCTACTGAAAATCTGTTTTAGGGCTGGGAGTAACTGAAAACAAAAGGGAAACTTTGGCTGAAAATGGAGAGAAACGGGTGAGGAAACAATAAAAGTACTCTCCCTCTCATTCACTAAGGGTGCACGGGAGTACATAAGGGAAAATGAAAACTCTTCATTTCCCATGCGACACATGAAAGAAACCTCCCAAGGAGAATCATGCGCAAGCCACACAAGCTCTGAAAACTTACTATCTCACCCCTAAACTCTTCTAACTCTCAATCTATTTCTATTTCTGACATCTAACCCCTAAAATTCTATCCTAAAGGGCATTTCTAATCCTGAGGTGCTACACACATGGTCATGCACCTCATACACACGATCATGTACCTTTATTAAGTAGACAAATCTTGAAGTGTAAAGGATAACACAAGCAAAAGCTATCACACGGAAGCACACACATATAAAATTTTGCTTTAAGATGGGTGTATGTTTTTATTGCATGGTCATATGTCTAGTTAAGCATGGAAAATAAATCTTTTGCTCCTCTTGGTCTCGATTCAATGCCTGTTATGAATAGGTTAGTAATTCTAACATAACTTTTTGTCACATCAAGAGACACAAGGGTCTAACATATTTGATATCCTTAGCAAGTAATTATAGAATTAAATCATAGGAATTACAGGTTTTGGTATAAAGTGTATGAGAGTAAACGAAATCCTAAGGATTCTTGTTATGATGAATACATTCTTAGATGTTGTGATTGAATACACAATTAAGATGCAAAAATGGTTTGATTTGTAAATTTGCTAATTGAATGACCATGTACGTTAGATACACTTGAATGTCAAACATTTAACAGAAATGTATTAGAAAAGGGGTCATACTAAGTATTCCATAGAATAAATCTACATGAAAGCAAAGTATAAAGCACTAAAAAATTCAAAGGTTTAGGTTGACATATTAGATCTAAAAAAAAGTTCTTTAAGAACTTTTGATAACTTTTGACATGGCTGAGTCAATGATTTCCTTTTACCATTGAGAAATTTAAGTCATGGTCTCACAGTAGGTCTAATTTTCATATTTTGATTATTTCATTTTATCTGTTGTTACTAATAAAGTGTAAGAGATGAATATTTTGCATCTCTTGAAGTTGTTCTGTTGCAGTAGAGGCAGTTATGGGCATTGTGGTCATCCATTGTTTTTTGCTATGGATGATTGTATCTAACATAAGCGGGAGATTATTGAAGTGTGTGCACCATAGATAGTTAGGGTTGGTGCCCCATAGCCACGAGTCTATCATAATTTAGTTGCATTCATTTGTGTATTATTATTGTATATCATTGTACTTATATATTTTTTATATTAATAATACAAAGTATTTCAGATATATTGTTTTCTTAAAACATATATTATGTTTTTAACATGTAGAACTGGGATGATGAATTCATATGATTGATCATGGTTTTTATAGATCCATATAATGGCAATACTAGAATCGATCCATAATCCCAACATCACTTTGAAATCAAGACATAAGTGATGATGTGAGGATTATCATAGCACGCATATTTCCATCAAAATGTGGTGATGGTTTGCAAACATCAAGATTATTACTTACAACATAATCTTACATATGGGTGTATGATTTGATGGTCATGTTTACTAAATAGACTCAATGATGAGGATCCCATATAGATTATGATACATGTGTTTATGAATCAATCCTCATAACTTGATAGATACATATGATCTTTCAATTTAAGGTCTATTACACCATCTCATACTATGAGTAATGCCATTTGACATCATTAAATACACCATCGTAACTGAAGTGTTATAAAAGTGAGTGATTGGTTGTGTCATGATCAGTATCCTAGATTAAATTGACATTTGTTCAAATGGATTTGAAAGCATTTGCAACCATAATTATCAATTTTCACAACACAATCTATTGTTGGATACGCTATCTAAGTTTAATAATTTTGAGTTTTGCAAGGAAACAAAAAACGCAATTATAGAAAAATTATGTAGGAATTTTGGGTGGTAGTTTTGGAACTCTTCCCATTTGTCCCCAACTATTCTTGACAATTATTTTCAATATGGGTCAGGTTGACTCATTATGGGTGAACCCAAACCTAACACTTTGACTATTAAATCAATTTTATAGTATTGTATAATTTTCTCTTTTTGAATCAGTGAGTTATATTCAAACAACTTACTCTTAATAAGGGCTGGTTAAGGGTTATAATAAACCAAATTGAGTAATCTTGACTCGAATTTGGCTTGATGAGGTCTTGGATTTACGCAAAACAAAACTGACTTCTTTACTTGTGCTCAATTAAAAAATTACATTTAAATCCTTTAATTTTTTATTATTATTTAAATTTAATAATTTATACATTTATAAATTACTTTTTAATAGTAGAAGTAAAAAATAAAATTTTATAGATGAAACCATAAAATTTAACACTCAGTGTATCAAATTGATCACCCTCAAACTCGAGATTAGCTCAACACAGGCTTGGCTGGATTCACACCGGTAGGCTAGTGTGATTCAAAATTCTGCACATTAAATCATTTTCGAAGAAAAAGTGTCCGGTTGAATTAGAACAGACACAGAGTAACCTTTGGGGCAAGTCACTGTCTCTATCCCTCAATTAAAGGTTATTATTATATAAACTATTCAAATTGGTCTTGACATCTACACCAAGAAAAGAAAGAAGAAATTTAATACTAATTACAAGGAGAAGACGGGTGATGATCACTTTTGAAGGCATTGAATATTAATTTTTTTATTGAAGAAATTAAGTTTTTAAAATTTTATATTAAAAAAATTAAATTATTATTATTTTATGTTTGAGATATCCAATAAATATAATTAATATTATTATTTTATTTTATTTACGAAGTAACGGAATTAGATTAATCTTTTCAATGAAAAGATTTAAAAACTTAATTCCTTCAAAAAAAATATATAAAAATTTAGTCTGTTACAAAAATCTAGTATCAAAAATTATTTTCGGGCTTGTTTGTTTAATTTAAAAAATAAGATTGCGTGCAACTCTTTAAAAGGTGGATTTTGAAAAAAGAAATCCGAATGTCTACAGGGAGGGAAGACTGAACAATTGTAATAACAGTATTAAATAATGTGGAAAGAGCAAATGTCAACACGAACTAGGAGGGTATTCATGGGAGCTCGTCCAAAAAGGAACTTGAAAATTTTCCCCATCATTATGGGTGGAGGCTGGAGGCTGAGGCTGAAACATCCAATAGGGTGGTGGTGGCAACGGTGGCCTGGGGGATGAATTAGAAGCCAATGAAGAAGAAAACACAAGCTGGTCATACAAACTCATAGGCCGCCTCTGAAATTCAGCAAAATCCAAAACCAAGGGGACGGAAGCCCCCATTTGAGAGTGAACAATCGGCTCTGTGGATGTGGGAATGCTCAAAAGGGTTGTTGCAGAACCGGAAATGGTGAACTGGGTTGCCGCCGCTTCTGCGGCTGCTGCATCCGGGGGCGGTGACCGGAGCTTGACATTTTCAGGGAAATTGAGCTTCGCCTTGTTGCCTCTGAACCTCAAAGCGGCTTCATCATACGCTCTGGCTGCGTCTTCCGCTGTGTCAAATGTGCCTAGCCACACCCTTGCAGCCTTGAATGGATCCCTTATCTCCGCCGCCCATTTCCCCCACGGCCGCTGCCGCACTCCTCTGTATTTTCTTCTGGGTTCTTGAGCATTAGTGGCGGTGTTGTTATTTTGCTTCCTATATTGGTCGCCATTGTGGTTGCTGGTGTACTCATATTTTGTGCTGTATGATTTAATTTCTCTTTGCATTGTTGAATTTGAAGCTTCTGTTGTGAAGAAATTAACAAGAACTAAATCAATGACTAATGATCAATTAACTCTTAAAGTTTTGAGTATTATTATATAATAATAATAAGTTTTTGGATTTGGTTTAAAGCTTAACCTCTTAAAGAAGAAAAATCTTGAGAGGCTTGAATGTGCTGATTTCTTCCTCTTTTGTGGCCACTGCTGCTCCATGAAGGAGAAGAAGAAGAGGAGGAGCCGCCATGCAAGGAGCTTTCACTTGAATCAACATTTACATTACCCATCAATTCATTTGCCAAACTATCATCACCATCATTAATCCGTTGCACGCAGTCATCTCCGGTCACCACATGCGTCAGAGCAGATACCATAGCTGACATCTCTCTCTCCCTTTTCACCCTAGAAAACATCCACATCTCATTGTTATCAAATAATTGAGATTCATCTAACGGCTGATATTCAAATAGCTTTCGCTCGTTATCAATCTGGTGACTATTCTCCACCTTTTTTCCTTTCTGGTTCACCACCATTACAATGCAATAGCACATGAAATATTACAAAAACTTTCTCAAGAAAGCACAAAGATTGGTGAAAATTTTCATTTTGAAGGAAGAGACATTTGGGTGGTGGGTGTTTATATAAAGAAAAAAAAAGAGCGTCGTCATGACAAAGTTGAATAGCAAATGTTTACATTAAAACGGTAAAAGATCAATTAGAGAGAATTAAATTACAAAAAGATTAAATAAAATTAAATAATTTTGAAATGTAAAAATGTTGAGATAAATACATGGTCAAAAGGAATTCAATAAAAAGTCAAAGGATTAAAGATGAATCGATGGTATTTTACTCGACAAAGTAAGCAAGTGGAGTAATCTCCTATTTTTTACAGTGATTTTGTTTTGAAGATAAAGATAAAAAGAAAAATTACCAACATAGCCTTATATTTCGATTCCAACAAATAAATTCAAATCAAAAACCTAATTTAACTCAAAATCAAAGATTTGCTTGTAATTAGCCATTGATTATAAAACATTCATCATTATTAATTTATATTTATTATTATAAAATAAATAGTTTTAGCGTTTTCCCCGTGCAGCTCTGTTGACATACTAAATAAGTAAATAAAAGCTCATGTTCATTTTGTCCAGTCCTCACAATTTTTTGCACTCTGACGTGGCGGCTTTTGATTGCTGATTGTCGGTACAGATTGGAGTTAAATGTCAGCGTTGACCAGAGTCAACGGAACCAAATTTTTAGAGGCGGTGATTAGGCTTTTGGCCAAACGTCGGTGTGACCAGTCTATTTCGATGTGGATAACATCTAAAACGGTGGATTAGTTGTCGTCGCATAAACTCTGTCTGAATAAAATATGTGCCTTCCCAATTGAGCCTCGTGATGAAAACCATAATGTTGAAGAATCTCATAAAAAATTATATCAAATTTCATTTTGTGTAATTTTTTTATTTAATTTTCTTTTTAAGGGTAAAAATGTCAATGTTGTTTATGAATTTTTAAAGTTTTTTAAAAATTAAAAAAAGTTTTGACATGTTTTTTAAATTTTAAAGTCCAATATACTTTTCAATTGTTTCAAAATTTTACTACAATTTTAAAAAATTAACTTTATGAAAGGTAATATTTAAAATTTGTTAGAATTCTGATAATTATATAAATTTAAATGATAAAATTTTAAAATATCGATAATTTAATATTTATATTATATATTAATAATAGCTTTATAATTTCAATAAAAATATAAACAAGTAATCGTTTTCAAAAATTTGAAACGGAATTCAATGTCAATAGTGAATGAGACGTAAAAATTTATCTTTTTAAAATTTGTCATATTCATCCAATCTTCTGTGGAAAGAGCTATTCGACCTTTATGTAATAGTAATAGTGTCCGTTCAAACTTCTTTAAAGGACTAAAACAAGCAACAATTTGCCCAAAAAAAAAAAAGTTTATTAGAAGACAAACAAAAACTTATACTAGAATATGACCATGTGAACTGAATTAAGGACAAAAAAATGGGTCAATCTTAAACTGATTAAATTCATTGTATTCAAATAAAAGAAAATGAATGTGGAGAAATAATGTTTCTTTGTTTGAAGGGCAACCAGACTTATTTCCACCTAACGTTTCTTTAACTGATAAATTCTTATTCAAAAATTTTTAAAAAACCATATACTCACATGTTGATTAAAGTCAGTCGTTAAATTTAATAATCAATCATTAAATTTAATAGTATTTTTTGAATAAAAATTAAAAACTAATAAAAATAATTTTATAAAAATAATTAAATATAAAATATAAATTAATAAATTAATTTTAAAATAAAATAAAAATTTTCAAAAGTAGTCACCGCCACTGATAGCATTGCCAATAGTGATGACCATTGTTAACATTCAGTCATCTAGATTCATTGACTATTAGATTTGACCATTTTAGTAGTAGAGACAGTCTGATGTAACCACTTTCATTATTTCAATGGTCGATTTCAAACATGTTAATGGTTTTCTACATTCTCCAATGACAGAGATAGTCAAATCTGACCACTTCGATGGTGAAGGTGATCAAATCTAACCGTCTACCACTATATATTTGATTGTCAGATCTAGTCGTTTCTACTATTGATGTGGTTAGATTTAATTGCTAATAAAACTAGATGACCATTTTCGACCACCTAATTAGGTTAGTGTTGCTAATGACGATGACTACTTTTTTAAAAAAAAAATTATATTTATGTTTAAAAAAATTTTAATTAATTTTTAAAATTTTTTTAATTTTTTATATTATATTTTATGTTAATATTAATATTATTTATTTTTATAAAGTGCATTTTGATTTTTTCAAAAAAATGTTTAAAAAATTAAAAAACAAATAAATATTTGACTTTTTAAAACTTATTAAGAGAAACTTTAACATTTAAGAAAAACTTAAAGTTAGGTGGGAATTATTCGTCTAGCCTTGTTTGAATAAAAAAAAATTCACCGTCTTAATCATTAAATAATTGATTTTACAATTTTTCCTTCTTACTATTGCATGTGAGAATTTAGTTGGCTCCGATATGAAAATTTTTTATTAATAATATTTTTGCATGGGGAATTTACATGTCTACTACCAGTGAACAACATCATCAAAGATGAACAATTAGGGCGGTTTGAACTAATAATTCAAATTCAATTTAAATAAAAAATTGTTTTACTCAAATTTATTAAACCAAAATCAAGGGTAACTCAATTTTGGCCTAAATAAAATTGGCTCGCCTTGAGTTTGAACTCAAGTTTATGGTTTAAATCCATGACTCGGATTTATAGATTGAGTTCACGACTTAATAAGAAAATAACATTATTTTACCAATAATTGATAAAATAATGTCGTTTCAATAGTTGTTTAATTTAACTTAAATTTAGTTATAAGTTAAATTTGAATTAAATCGAATAATTTTTATTTGATAATCTCGATTCGAATTTGAGTTAAACAAATTTGAATTAATTTGGTTTAGATCCAATTTTATAAACAATGTCATTAGCAGAATAAAAAATATTGTCAAAAGAAGCAAATGAGTCAAACTCAAATCGAAATGTTAAACTAAAACTCTATCTTAAACTTAATTGATTTGAGTTGAATATGAATTTAAATCCCAACCGACTAGCCTTGAATCCCTCTGTGAGTTTATGTTTAGAAAATAATGATAAATAGGGAAGGGAAAAATGGCTTGTTTCCTAATATATGTTGTTGGGTCTATTATGATATACCAAGAATAATAATATTTAAAAATCACATATTATATGCTACTAAAATTCCATATTAAAGATACATTTGAATACATGTGAAAGGCAATCCATACTTTGTGAATACATGTGAATGTTGTAGACATAATATTCCATATTAAAAATATCATTTTTTTTTAAATCTAAAACATGTTATTCACAATTACATTAATCACAATAAAGTGATTAACAAATTTGGTTTCACCCAAGGTGAAAGGCAATTGTTAAAGATTATTGAGTAACCCGAAATTAAAGATGGTTGTTGTTTAGACGATAAAGAAGAGAAAGAATTGAGGGTTTGAAGAAAGGATAATATTGCAAGGATCGAAAAGGAGTAACAAAGTGAGCCACAAGTAGAGTTTGTCAATGACCAAGTTAACTTGTGAGTTAGGAAAGGACGTTGGAAGCTAGACGATGA
Organism: Anacardium occidentale; assembly: GCA_026122585.1. Lineage (NCBI taxonomy): Eukaryota > Viridiplantae > Streptophyta > Magnoliopsida > Sapindales > Anacardiaceae > Anacardium > Anacardium occidentale. The sequence continues at coordinate 386,282 of JAJEJH010000301.1, forward strand.
TTATGAAAGACATGAAGCCTTAAGAAAACTGTTAAATATGACTTATGGCCTCCAGCTGACAATTGTGACCTTGCATTTAGCCATGACAACATTATCTTTAACTGGCCTTCAAGATTCAAAATTGCTGATAGATCTAGGTGCAACCAAGTCTAAGTTTTAATCATAATCTTCTCTGTTTCTTCTCTTCTTTTCAACCTATGTCTTCCTTTTTTAACTTCTTCTCCATTCTCTTAATAGAATTATTTGAGTGAAGGTCATACTTTTATACACATTATTCAATGATGCCAAAGATTTTACTTATTTCAAATCCAAATCAAGTTCAAGGGTAAGATAAGAAAACATACCAATTAAAAAGATATATTAGTCATTTTACATGTCTCCAAATAATTAATGACAAAAGCCAGATAATAAAAGTAATATGGTAATTGTAGTGTTTGCAACTATGTTGGAACCCAATTTTTGCTAATGAAATTAGGTTTTGGAAAAAAAACATGATTATGTATTTAACGAACAGAAAAACGTTTGCAGACCAAATCTAGGGCAAAAAATGTAAAATTACTCATTATAATATGATTTGTACCTTCAAAATATAAATCGACAATTACTTTGGCCAGACTTGCATCTTAGGTTTTACAACAACTGTCATATTACTCTATTCAAAGGAACCAATTAGAGAGGCCTATAATAAAACTTAAAATAGACATAATGTGTAATCAAGAAAGCAACAAAACTTTTACCTAAATGGTCAAGGTGAGAATAGTCAAAGTCCAAATTGAGAGCAAAATTGAGCTATGCCACTATCAAAGGATCAAAATTGATTATTGTGATGTTGCTTTTTCATAGTTTATAGTATTTTTTTACTTAATAGAATTAAGAACATTCTAGATTATTAGGTATTTTTTGACCTTGATTTGCAAATCCATTAAGCTTAACTTTGTGATATATATGAGCTTTGGATTTAAATAATTAGCTTGATTTGGGACATAAAATGTGGGATTTTCATTGATTTAATGGAATAATGTCGAAAAACCTTAGCGAAGAAAGTTTACCGTTACATTACAATTAAAGTAAACTATTTTTTACCTTAATATATTATTTACTAGTTTTTGTAACAAACAAAATATTAGTCAAACTTTTTCCAATGAAAATTTATATCTTATATGATATAAGTTATACCTGGCAAAGGGTCGTGTCGACCCACAGCTAGCCCAAATCCCCCATTTTTAGCATGATCCATAAAATCAGGGATTGCATCAAATCTATGGCCTAATTTGACATGAAACAATAAAATATATATATATATATATATATTAAACCTATGAAAGCATGGTCCAAAGGGCCTTGGATTGTGCCCCAAACCTTGTGATTTTGGTGGGCTGGCCTAGCCAACTATGCCTACCAATTTGTAGGCCTAGGCTTGCCCGACCCTAGTCATGGTGGATCATGCCAAAGCCAACTAGGCCCATTGCCATCTTTAATATAAATACATAAAAATGGTTTTGAATTTTGGAATTGAGTGATTGGTTCAACCAGTCTAACCGTGATTTGATGTTTGCTTGATTCAAGTAAGGCCAAAATAGCTTTTAGTAATTGGAATATTTTGAGTTACAACCTAACTAACTAATTTGTTATAGGTCAATCATCAAGTCACGGTGATATCAATATAAAGTATTATAATTGATTGGACTCAAAATTGACTCTCTTCAAATGAAAGTGAACATGCATGGCTACCAAATTAATTTCAATTTTACTTAAATGTAATTTGGATTTTAAATTTAACAATTAGCTAAATAAAATTATTTTAAATATTTTTTATTATTTGTTTAAATAATTTACTGGTCCGATCATCTTAAAACATTTGATGAAAATCTGTTTTTCAAAAAATCTTGAATTAACACTATCAATTCGAATGATAGTAAACGAAAATAAATTGAGATTATATTCATTCATTACATGCATGTACCAATCTTTTTAGAGTCCAATTATCACCTTTTTAAGAGTCAATTTCTATTTGATGCATTGGTAGATCCAAAGGGAGGTTAAGCAAGGTCAATTGACCCTCTTTGGATTTGAAAAAAATGAATAAATTATGTAAAAAAAATTACAATAACTTCTAAATTTTTATATTATTTTTTTAGATTTATTTTTTTTTAATAATTCCACTATATATATATATATATATATTTATCCTGATAGATTATACATATTACAAACTAAACAAAAAATAAAATAGAGTTTATTTTTTGAGTTAAAATTGAGATTGATGAGTGCTCTAGTTTTGGCATTACCTAAGGAGGGAGTTAAGTTTGATATCTATATTGATGTGTCTCATTAGGGTATTGGAAAAGTATAGATGCAAATTGATAAAGTGACTATTTATGCTTTGAGACAATTGAAAGATTATGAGTTAAGGTGTCTAACCCATGGTCTAAAGTTGGCTATTGTAGTATTTGCTTTAAAAATTTTGGGGCAGTATTTGTATAGGGTGAGGTGTAACAATTATTTTAAACATAAGAGTTTGGGGTCTTTCTTCTTTTTAATATAAGGCAACACAGATGGTTAGAGTTATTTAAAGATTTTAATTGCGCGACTAGATATCATCTAGGTAAAGCGAATGTGGTTAAAGATGTTTTCTGTAAGAAAGTGGTTTTATCCAACGTGTCTATGTAAAGAGAATTATAGCATGAGATTTGTAGAGAGCAAATTAAGATTGTGATTATGGGATTTTCAATGTTATAGATTAAGTCTACTTTAATAAATGATATATGACTTCAACAATTGTTTGATGACTGGTCTTATGGTATGGTTCAGAAGATCAAAGATGGCCCAATTATTACCTTTAAGGTGAGAGATGAGATTTTATTGTAAGAGGTTGAACGTCAACCTTTTAGGTTGTTATTTTTGTTGAGTATTTCTTAGTGAAAACGAAAGAATATTAGTATGGATTTTATTGTGAGTCTTCCTAAGGTTTAACAGGGTTTTAAAGATATTTGGGTTATTATCGATTATCTAATTAAACATGTTCATTTCTTGTCTATTACAGAGGGTATAATAGTAAGTCAACTAAGTCAGTTGTATATCAGAGAGATTATTAGATTTCAAGGGGTTTCTAGGGTTATTATTTCAGATAAAGATTCAAGATTTATGTTGGCATTATGAGAAAGTCTTCAAAGATCTTTAGATACTAGATTAGCTTTCAGTATGACACAACATCTATAGACAGATGGTTAGATAGAGAGGACTAACAAAATTTTAGAGGATCTGTTAAAGGCATGTCACATGGATGATAGATCTAATTAAGTATAGTTATTGTCTTTGATGGAGTTTGTATATAATAATAGTTAGGCTTTGTATAGTAAAAGATGTAGGTTTCCTTTGCACTGTGATAAGTTAAGGCAAGAGAGATTCTTTAGATATAATGTTAAATCTTGAAATGACTCAGAGAATGATTGATTAGATTCAGTTGATTATACAACATATAAGACAAGGCTAAGATCAACAGAAAAAGTTATGTTAATAAAAGGTGAAAAGATCTAGAGTTTCAGATCGATGATAAGGTCTTCTTAAAAGTTACTTTGTATAAGAGGGTAGTCAAATTTGTTTGGAAAGGTAAACTTGCTCCTCGGTATATTAGGCCAATAAGATTCTAGAAAGAGTTAGTAATGTGACATAAAGACTAGCTTTACCTATTAGTATGGACTACATTCATAATGTTTTCCATGGTTTTTTGTTGAAAAAGTATGTTGGAGATTCTTTACATATGTTTGAGATTTAGGATATTAAGTTGGCAGATGATCTGAGTTATCAAAAATTACCAATTAAGATTTTGAATCACTAAATTAAAGCCTTAAGAATAAGGAGATTAAGTCAGTTAAAGTGTTGTGGAACAATCAAAGATATGAGAAGGCAACTTGAAAAGTTAAGTCTGAGTTCATATAAAGGTTTCTAGAGTTGTTTAGGTAATTCTAGGGATAAAACCTTTATAAAAGAGGAAGAGTTGTAAAAAAAGATAAAATAGGTAAGAATAAGAGGAAATCGAGGTTTTTATGGTGATAATTTAGTTCAAATTGCATATAGGGATATGTTGGTCATTAGTTATACATATGTCAACTTGGAAGTTGACACATGTATAATGCAGAAAGGCACAAGAATTTTTTAATTCTTGCTATACATAACTGTGCATGTTTTTATTTTTGCATACCCTCTATAAAGCAGCTCGTGCATGTTATTTTTATAAGTTTTAAATTTAATTCTTGACAGCTTTTAGAGAGGAAAATCTAAAGTTGAGAGAGAGTCAAAGACTATTGATCAGACGTTAATGGCTAGAGTTTAACCTAAAGAGAGAAAGCTTGTTAATCAGTTTAGAAGTAAGTAATTTTTTCAACTTATTTGTTTGTAATGGTTTTATTGTGGTTGAATCTGACATGTTAATGCATGATTGAATGAAATTGTTACTAATTAAAGTGGATTAATGTGATTGAGTATGAAAATAAGCAATAAATATATAAATTTACCATGAAACGAGTTAGATCTACCTTGTTCTCATAATATACCTATATATTTTATATGTCAGGTTGGAAGCTGCAACCTAAAATATTTTTGTAACATCCTAGGATTAAAAATGTCTTTTAGGCTAGAATATGGAGTTAGATGTGAGAATTTATGATAGAATTGGAGTTAAAAGAGTTTAGGGGTGAAATAGTTAGTTTTCAAAGTTAGTGTAATATGCGCATGAGTTTCCTTGGAAGGTTTGCTTGATGCAAAGCACAGGAAATGAATATTCTTCATTTTCCCTCATGCATAACCATGCATCTTAAAGTGCATGACTGTGCATACTTGTAGAAGAAAAGAGATGACAGCTTTTAATCTTCTCACCTGTTATTTATTCATTTTTATCCAAAGTTTCCATTTTATTTTCAGAGAATCCCAACCCTAGGGGTGATAATCAGTAGCAAGAGGCTCACAATCTAGCTAGAGGGTAAGAGATTTAGTTAGAAAAGAGAAGTGAGCAGCCATGACAAGAGGTAAGTATTTCCTTACCTCTTTCTTGAGTTTCCTAGCATGGGTTTGTTGCCTGATGAGGTATGTTAATGTTTCCAGCATGCTTTTTGAATGTGTGACATGATTATGAGTGAAATTTGGATGAGATTAAGCTTGTTCAGCCATGTTAATGGTGAAGCAAAACAAGATACACGACTGTGCACCCGTAGTAGCATACTAGTGCATTCATGTTTTGCCATGACATAATTGTGTTCATGGACTTGTGCATGACTAGACTTAAGTAAGGTCACAATCGTGCATATCAGGGTCACAACTGTACATCAAGTGAAATTCAGAAATATGACCAAAAAAATCACAAAAACTAGTATGATACATCATATGCATATATGTATATCATGACATAGCTTTTTCAAAAATGGATCTAAAGATCCAAATACATGTTTTAAAACTAGAAATACAATACTCTAGACATATTTTAGGGTTAGATATGAAAGGGCACCTGTGAGTTGCACGCCCGTCAGAGAGGGAGCTAACATCAATATACGTTGGTGTGCATCTGATTATCAGTTACCAGTTCTCAATTCAATTTTTAGTTTTTCAGATTTTAGTTTACTGACTGAGGGTCAAGAGGTTGAAAACTCACATGGCTAGGTGTCAAATCCCTATATTCATCAATCTGATCAGCACTACAGATTTGCAATTGTATTATTTTCAAATATAATTTCAGTTTAGGGTCTCCAAATCCACACAAATACTTTCAACTACACATACAATTGCAACAACGATTTATTAGACATAGACTGATATGTAAATTTAAAATAGAAGATTAAGTACATAATTACCATAGAAGAGATACATTGTTATTGGGTGATTTATCACTCACCCTTTTATGTTTCCTTCTATGTAGATCAGTTAAATATGAGTTGATAAGGATTGAGCTGACTATGGCTATATGGGGTATAAAGATAGTTTTTTGAACAAAAAAGCAAGACTGTACTTTACTTGCTTGTCCAGTTTTCATGCCCTTTTGTATGAAATTCATACATGCATTTTGAAAATTGTATGTCCATATATAGTACTTTTGAGTAATAAAACATAATGAACTTTAGTATATTTGTATATAGTATAAAGTTTTAATCTACCATGGTGTGACTTACATCTTTCTACTTCTTCTACATTATTTCAGTTAGTTTGTGTAGGATTCCTACTGTCTCTACTATAGAAATTTTACCAATTATTAATATAATTTATGATAATTATAAATTTACTTAGAAACAATAGTATATACAACAATGAGTCTTACAATCATTCTGCTTAATTTTTGAAGTCACTTCATCCATAATAAAGTTCTTAAATTGTTTGCAATGATCCACATGCCTCGTGTTCTATTGGTTTGGGAAAAAGACAAAACAGTGGATTTTTTCACATTCATTTTTTGTATTGCTATTCAACAAGTTGTAATCCTTCCACATAATCCTAAGAAAATTTATGTTCTTATCATGGATAAGGTCATGTTTCATAGAGTTCAACGATCATATATGAACTCAAGTATACCGGTTATCATCTCTTTACTAGTTAAGAGTATGTTACTTTCTTTTAATTCCAAGATTCGATTATACATATTCTTATATGCACCAGTAGACTATCAAACGACCTCATCTTATATTTCAGGTAATAGTCCTTAGTCAACATATGGATCTTACACATGGAAATGTATAGGACAAAACAAAAAACAAACTAAATTTCATGCAAAATAATATAAACAGAAACATATTTACATGTTATTTAGCATGACATGATTCAAAAACAAGTACTCAGAAACATCATTTATGTATTCAAGAGTCAGGAAGGGGTGATACTTGCTTATATTCATGTGCCAATAGAAAAGGTTCACACGTTTTCATACGCCAAAACAAGGTCACACATGCAAGTAGAATGTTCCATGTGCCACCACGCATCAGTGACATGTCGAGACCATATTTTACACATCATCACAAGTCAATAACTGAGTTGACATTTGGTCAATTGTAGACCATTGACTAGTAATCGTTGACATGATAAACCAATAGACACAAAAGGTTTGATCGGTTTAGGTCACCTGGTTGATCAATGAGGTCGACTTATTTACCATTCATTAATTTCACCCATCAATCAAGTCAAAATCTATAAGGCTAATGACCAACATGAACTAACGGTCGTAGGCACAATATTTTTTGGCCCAAACGTTGCCAAAGGCAAAATCACAATGAAACCATTACAATTCCAATCTCCAATTTTGTTTATTTTGATTGAATTTTGGCAGGACATTTTAATCAAACTCATAAAAAAGGTATTTATGCATAATCCTAACAAGTTTCAATCATTAGTTTTAATTAAATTGCATGAATTTGATCAATTATGGAATATCCAAAAAAATTGACATAAAAATCCCTTAAATTTTATAATCCATAATTTAATTATGCAAAACAATCCATATATACATCAATCGAAATCATATACATATCATAATCACCTAATTTGCTCTAATATCATTTATTGGTAACCCAATCATAAAAATGTGAATAAAAAGTTAGGCTAATGACACACCTGGATTGAATTGACATTTTGTTCAAATAGATTTGAAAGCATATGCAATGACATTTATCAATTTTTACAACACAATTTATTGCTAGATACATTACTTAAGTTTAATAATTTTGTGTTTTGCAAGGAAACAGAAAATACATTTGTAAAAAAATTGTGCAGGAATTTTGGTTGGTAGTTTAGAATACTTCCCAATTGTCCCAATACTTATTTTCAATATGGGTCAGGTTGACTAATTATGAGTGAACTCAAATCTAATTCTTTGAATATTGAATCAACTTTATAGTATTGTATAATTTTCTCCTTTTGAATCAGTGAATTATATTCAAATAACTTACTCTTAGAAAGGGCTTGTATAGGGTTATAATTAAACCAAATTAAATAATGTTTGACTCGAATTTGGCTTGATTACTTTAAGGCAAAGCTTGAGCTCATCAAGTTGGTGAAGTCTTGGATTGAACATAAGACAAAATTGGTTTGACTCTTTCCCCATGCTCAACTAAAAAATTACATTTAAATCTTTTGTTTTTTTTTATTTATTATTATTTAAACTTAATAATTTATATATTTATCAATTACACTTCAATATTTGAAATAGAGAAATAAAACTTTATAAATGTAAACATAAAATTTAACACTTAGTGTATCAAATTGATCATCCTTGAACTCAAGATTAGCTCAACACAGGCTTGGCTGGATTTACACCCTAAGGCTAATGTGGTTACAGAATTCTACACATTCAATTATTTTCAAAGCGAAAGTGTTCGGTTGAATGAGAACAAGGATAGAGTAACCTTTAGGCCAAGCGAGAGTCTCTATCCATCAATTAAAGATTATTATTATAAAAACTATTCAAATTGGTCTTGACATCTTCAGCAAGAAGAGAAAGAAGAAATTTAAAACTAATTGCCATTATTAACTATTTTGGAGAAAAAGAAGAAGGGAGTGGAGTCTTTAATTTCAAGAGTCTACACTAAAGAAAGAGATTTGCTTCTGACATTTATCAAAGTCTCCATAAGTATTTCTCATAAATATAATATACACAATCTAGTTTTACCGATATTAATATTGGTCAGGAATTCATATTTTCCTTTTAATTGAAGAGATTAAAATTTTAAAATTTTATAATAAAAATTAAATTATTATTATTTTATATTTAAGATATTAAATAAATATTATTATTATTTTATTTTATTCTATTTTATTTAAGAAGTAACTTGATTAGATCAATCTTTTTAATAAAAAGATTTAAAAATTTAATTCCTTCATAACAAAAAATATATAAAAATTTAGACTCGTTACAAAAATCTATTATAATAAAAATATCTCCGGGCTTGTTCGTTTAATTTAAAAAATAAGATCGCGTGCAAGTCTGTAAATAGTGGATTTTGAAAAAAAATCCGAATGACTTCAAGGAGGAATATTAACAGTATTATTTAATCTGCGAAGAGAAAATGTCAACATGAACTAGGAGGGTATTGACGGGAGCTCATCCATGAAGGAAATTGTAAATTTTCACCATCAATATGGGTGGAGGCTGGAGGCTGAGGCTGAAAAATCAAATAGGGTGGTGGTGGCAACGGCGGCGTGGGGGATGAATTAGAAGCCAATGAAGAAGAAAACACAAGCTGGTCATACAAACTCCTGGGCCGCCTCTGAAATTCAGCAAAATCAAAAACCATGGGGACAGGAGCCCCCACTTGAGAATGAACAATCGGCTCCGTGGATGTGGGAATGCTCAAAAGGGTTGTTGCAGAACCGGAAATGGTGAACTGGGTTGCCGCTGCCTCTGCGGCTGCTGCGTCTGGGGGCGGTGACCGGAGCTTGACATTTTCAGGGAAATTGAGCTTTGCCTTGTTGCTTCTGAACCTCAAAGCGGCTTCATCATACGCTCTGGCTGCGTCTTCCGCTGTGTCAAATGTGCCTAGCCACACCCTTGCAGCCTTAAATGGATCCCTTATCTCCGCCGCCCATTTCCCCCACGGCCGCTGCCGCACTCCTCTGTATTTTCTTCTCGGTTCTTGAGCATTAGTGGCAGTGTTGCTAGTTTGCTTCTTATATTGGTCGCCACTGTGGTTGGTGGTGTACTCATATTTTGTGCTGTATGTTTTAATTTTTGTTTGCATTGTTGAATTTGAAGCTTCTGTTGTGAAGAAATTAACAAGAACTAAATCAATCACTAATGACCAATTAACTCTTAAAGTTTTGAGTATTATTATATAATAATAATAATAAGCTTTTGGGTTTGCTTTAAAGCTTTACCTCTTAAAGAAGAAAAATCTTGAGAGGCTTGAATATGCTGATTTCTTCCTGTTTTGTGGCCACTGCTGCTCCATGAAGGAGAAGAGGAAGAGGAGGAGCGGCCATGCAAGGAGCTTTCACTTGAATCAACATTCATATTATCCATCAATTCATTTACCAAACTATCATCACCATGGTTAATCCGTTGCATGCAATCATCTCTGGTCACCACGTGCGTCAAAGCAGACACCATCGCTGCCATCTCCCTCTCCCTTCTCACCCTGAAAAACATCCACGTCTCATTGTCATTGGATAATCGAGATTCATCGAATGGTTGATATTCAAACGGACATCGTTCACTATCAACCTGGTGACTATTCTCCACCTTCTTTTCTTTCTGGTTCGCCACCTTTACAATGGAATGACACATGAAAAATTGCAAAAACTTACTCAAAAAAGCACAAGGGTTGGTGAATATCTTGGTTTGAAGGAAAAAACAATGGAGTGATGGGTGTTTATATAAGGAAAAGAAAGAAAGTCACCATGGCGAAGTTGAATTGTTTACATTGAGACGGTGAAAGATCAACTAGGGAGCATTGAGCTACAAAATGATTAAATAAAACTGAATGATTTTGAAGGATGAATATGTTGAAATAAATATAGAGTCAAACATAAATTTAATAGAAGGTCAAAGGATGAAAGATGATTGATGGTGCTCTGCCTAACGGAGGAAGTAAGTGTGGTTTTCTGCAGTGGTTTTGTTTTGAAGATGAAAATAAAAAGGAAAATTATCAACATAACCTTAATTTCAATTCCAACAAATCAAATTCAAATTAAAAACCTAATTTAACTCAAGATCAAAGATTTGTTGGTAATTACCCATTGATTATAAAACATTCATCATTATTAATTTATTTTTATTATTATAAAATAAATAGTTTTAGCGTTTTCCCCGTGTAGCTCTGTCGACATACTTGCCTTTAGATTATTAAATTCATTTAAATAAATAAATAAATAAAAGTTCATGTTCATATTGTCCAGAGTCTTCACAATTTTTGCACTTTGACGTGGCAGCTGTTGATTGCTGACTGCCGGTGCAGATAAGTGTTAAATGTCAACGTTGACCAAAGTAAACGGAACCAAGTTTTTACAGGCGGTGGTTAGGCTACTGGCTAAACGTGGGCGTGACCAGTCTATTTCGATTTGGATAGCATCTTAGTTGACCTTTAGGCTTCATTTCAACACCACGTGGCAATATCGTTTTCCAAGCTGAACAATCCCAACCGAATTAATGATTGACCTTCCTTTCTTTAAATAAATTAAATTTGAATAAATTTAAATATTTAAGTTTGAATTAATTTAAATTAAACTTAATTTTGAGTTAAATTCAAACTTTAGTTTATTAATCTTAAATTGATTTTAAATTAAACTTTATTTAAGCTTCATTAAGCTTAATGTCAAAAAAAAAAAAAAAAAAACGTTATGTTACATTTCATAACATAACTAGAAATAGATTTAAACTAAGATGAGTTAGAACAACTCATTAGTTTGAATTTAACTTTAATGAAAAATAATTCAGTTTGAATTTAACTTAAATTTGTTAAACCAAAATTAAAGTCAATTTGAATTTATTTCAAATAGTTTAATATAGTTTCGTTCTAATTTAAATCGAACATATAACTTGAATTTAGAGTTTGAATTTATAACTTAGATATATAGTTTAGATTCATAATTTAATTTTATAACTCGTTCGTTTTGTCAATTAAACCTAATAATAAAAGTATTGCAAATTTTGAATCCTAGGAATCAAGTTATTCGGTTTGAATCTTGATAGTTGCAATTTAAAAGAAAATTACTTGATTGGTGGTAACCTCATTTCAAAAATTTTTAAAATTTTTAAAATTTTTTTAAATTTTTTTAATTTTTTATTATTTAAAAATTATTTTATATTTTTATTATAAATTTTTAATTTTTAAAAGGGTAATTTAGTAATTTTAATTAAAAAAATAGGTGATGGGTGGGATTTCGGGCTTTTAAACTTAAGCGGGTGGGAATTTGTCCCAGCCTCAAACTATGGGTGGGAAAATGTCCTTTGGCCTAAATTTAAACATTTAAGTTTGAATTAATTTAAATTAAACTTAATTTTGAGTTAAATTCAAACTTCAGTTTATTAATCTTAAATTAATTTTAAGTTAAACTTTATTTAAGCTTCATTAAGCTTAATCTCAAAAAAAAAAAAAAAACGTTATGTTAGATTTCATAACATAATTAAAAATGGATTTAAACTAAGTCGAGTTAGAACACTCATTAGTTTGAATTTAATTTTAACCAAAAATAATTCAGTTTGAGTTTAACTTAAATTTGTTAAACCAAAATTAAAGTCAATTTGAATTTATTTCAAATAGTTCAATATAGTTTCGTTCTAATTTAAATCAAATATATAATTTGAATTTAGAGTTTGAATTTATAACTTAAATATATAGTTTAGATTCATAATTTAATTTTATAACTCGTTCGTTTTGTCAATTAAACCTAATAATAAAAGTATTGCAAATTTTGAATCCTAGGAATCAAGTTATTCGGTTTGAATCTTGATAGTTGCAATTTAAAAGAAAATTACTTGATTGGTGGTAACCTCGATGAATTCTCACATAAAAAATTCCTTTCACCTTGATCGGATTAGGTTTTGAATTGAATCGATTAATCTAATTCAGGTTTTAAAGTTATTTAATCACGTCGTGTCATAATAATTTTATAATTCACGAGTGTGTGAAACCCATGTATGAAATGAGGTTCTAATAGTTGTCTTAGCATAAACTTTTTGCCTGATTAAAATTTGTGCCTTCCCAATTGAGCCTCGTGATGAATACTATAATGTTGAAGAAGATCCTTATAAAAAATTATATCCAATGGATAAGATTCTCGTCGACATCTTAATTTTAAATAATTAACAAAATAAAAATAAGGACGAGGATGATTATGTAGGATTCTCAACCTAATTTATTCTTATACTTATAATAATTTTAATTGATCACTTTTAGTGGCCGATTATAATTTTAATTGAACCAAATGATTATTTTTTACCCAAAGTTTGTTGAAATATATGTTATACACTAACTTTTAAAAAGTCAAAATCCCAGCCCTCTTTTACTTATTAGTAAATTTTGTCAGGTGAGAAAACAAAAATATCATTTTGTGTTTTTTTTTATTTTAATTTTCTTTTTGAGGGTGAAAATGTCAAGGGAATTAATAAATTTTTTAAATTTTTTTAAAAATTCATAAAATTTTACACATGTTTTTAAAATTTTTAAAAGTTCGGTGTACATTTTGATGGTTTCAAAAACATTATTCTAATTCCAAAAAATTAACAAAATAAAAGGTAATTTAATATTTATATTATATATTAATAACGGCTTTATAATTTCAATAAAAATATAAAAAAATAATCGTTTTTCAAAAAAACGATACAAAATTCAATGTCAACGGTGGATGAGAGATAAAAATTTATCTTCTAAAATTTGTCATTTTCGTCCAATCTTTTGTGGAAAGAGTCAATCGGCCTTTATGTAATAGTAATAGTCTCCATTCAAACTTCTTCGAAGGACCAAAACAGGCAACAACTTGCCCAAAAGAAATAATTCATTAGAAGACAAACAAAAACTCATACTAAAATATGACCACATGAATCGAATTAAGAAAAAAAATGGTTGAATCTTGAACTGATTAAATAGATTGTATTCAAATAGAAGAAAATGAATACGGAGACATAATGTTTATTTGTTTGAATAAAAAATTCACCACATTAATCATTAAATAATTTATTTAAATAATTTATTTAAAAAATTTTCCTTCTTATTGCTGCATGGGGGAATTTAGTTGATTCCGACGCGAAAAGAGTTTATTAATAATAATTTTGAATAGGAAATTTACATTTCTTATTGCTGCATGTGGGAATTTACGTTCAAATTTGTTGAACCAAAATTAAGAGTAATTCAATTTTGGTTTGAATAAAAATGGTTTGTCTTAAATTTAACTTAAGTTCATGATTTAAATCTATGATTCAAATTCGTAGATTAAGTTCACGAGTTAGTAACAAAATAACGTTATTGTATCAATTATTGGTAAAATAATATCGTTTTGATAATTATTTAATATAACCAAATTTAGTTATAAGCTAAGCCTAAAACTAAATCGAATCATATTTATTCGACAAATTCAATTTGAATTTAAGTTAAACACAGTTGAATCAATTTGGTTTAGATCCAATTCTATAAACAATGTTATTGGTAGAATAAAAGATATTGTCAAAAAAAGCAAATGAATTAAACTCAAATCAAATTATTAAACTAAAATTCTATTTCAAACTTAATTGATTTGAGTTTAATATGAATTTAAATCTCAACCTACTAGGCTTGAATCCCTCCGTGACTTTATGTTTAGAAAAGAATGATAAATAGGGAAGGAAAAAATGATTTGTTTCGTAATATATGTTGTTGGGTCAATTATGATAAACTAAGAATAATAATATTTAAAAATCACATATTATATGCTACCAATATTCCATATTATAAATACATGTGAATACATGTGAAAGGCAATTCATACTTGGTGAATACATGTGAATGTATAAAAATAATATTTCGTATTATAAATATCATTTTTTTTTTCTTTTTCAAATCAAAACATGTTATTCACAATTATATTAATCACAATAAAGTGAGTAACAAATTTGTTCATCCAAGGTGAAAGGCAATTGTTAGAGATTGTAAGTAAGCCAAAATCGAAGATGGTTGTTGTTGTGATGATAGAGAAGAGGAGGAATTGATGGTTTGAAGAAAGAATAATGTTGCAACGGTCGAAAAGGAGTAACAATGTGACCCACGAGTAGAGTTTATTAATGACCAAGTTAACTTGTGAGTTGGGAAAAGACGTTGGAAGTCACACGATGATTGTGAAAGATATGAAGCCGACAACTATGACATTGCATTTAGCCATGGCAACATTATGTTTAACCGGACTTCTAGACTCAAAATTACTGATAAATCTAGGTGCAAACAAATCTGAGTTATGATCATAATCTTATCTATTTCTTCTTTTCTTTTCAAACTATGTCTTCCTTTTTTTACTTCTTTTTCATTCTCTTAATAGAATTATTTGAGTGAAAGTCATAATTTTATACACATTATTCAATAATGCCAAAGATTTTACTTATTTCAAATCCAAATCAGTTTCAAGGGTAAAATAAGAAAACATACCAATTAAAAAGATATTTCAATCATTTTACATTTCTCCAAATAGTTAATAACAAAAGCTAAATAATAAGAGTAATATGGTAATTGTAATGTCTACACCTATGTTGGAGCCTAAGTTTTGTTAATGAAATTAGGTCTTGGAAAAAAAAATATGATTATGTACTTAATGAATAGAGAAATGTTTGAAGACCAAATATAGGGCGAAAAATGTAAAATCACTCATTATAATATGATTTGTACCTTTAAAATATACATCGATAATTACTTTGGCTAGATTTGCATCTCAGGTTTTGCAACTGACTATCATACCACTCTACTCAAACGAACCAATCAAAGAGGCCTATAATAAAATTCAAGATAGACATAATGCGTAATCAAGAAAGCAACAAACTTTTACTTAAATGGTCATGTGAGAACAATCAAAGTCCAAATTGAGAGCAAAAATGAGCTATGCCACTATCGAAGGATCAAAACTAGCTATTGTGATGTTGCTTTTCATAGTTTATAGTATTTTTTACATGATAGAATTTAGAACATTCTAGATTATTATGTGCTTTTGGACCTTGATTTGCAAATCCATTAAAGCTTAACTTTGTGACATATATGAGCTTTGGATTTAAATAATTAGCTTGATTTGAGACATAAAATGTGAGATTTTCATTGAATTAATGGAATGATGTCGAAAAACCTTAGTGAATAAAGTTTTCCATTATATTACAATTAAAGTAAACTATTTTTTACCTTAAATATGACTTACTAGTTTTCGTAACAAACAAAATGTAGTAACCCCTACCCTTGGCCTACTGTGCGCAGCTGTTCAAAAAATATATATAAATATATATAATATCATATTAAAAATGCACCTATGACGGAGATCCCCACAAGGGAAAAGAACACTTAACTACTGCTCAATACTTTAAAAATCTGTATACGGAAGCATAAAACATAGGTACTGTAATAAAATATGAAATGACAACTTTTTCTGAAAATCTCAGGCTACTCATGTATAAATATACTCTATCCATACAGTGCATACTATAATATAATACACTCACATAAATACATGAGATAAAGAGTTATCAAAGCATGCGAGCCAAATCTCAAAACTAGCTACCGAGCCATGTCCCCAAAATCTCACAACTGTATCGCCACATCTCAGTCCCTAACTCACTGACCTGCAAAAGAGAAAGGAAGGGAAAAGGGTGAGTGACAAAATCACTCAGTAAGCATTTTCTATCTCTCACACAGACAGGTTATCTAGCAAAAGCTGATCCCAGATCAGACCTCGAATTCTCTGCTTACTGTTTTCTTATCATTCATGTTATACTCGCTTTACAATAACTTATATCATTCTTTTCTTATCTCTTATTTTTTTACTTCTTTATCTCGTCTGTTTTCAAGAATGTTCTTTGTCTTTCTTTGTCTTATTTCTCGTACTTTCTTTATTCATGATGTTTTCAGAGTTTTCATCTGTTTTATGGTTTGTACTTTGCTTTCATCTCATAAGTTTCTCATGAATGTTATACATGACATGATATGTATGCTTTGATGCCATGTAAGTCTCATTAGTTATAAAACTTTGGCCCTTAGGCCTGATTTTCTGAAAACTCATTCTTTTATGAAAACTCTTTCTGATATAAAATCTCTGATCTGAAGATCCTGTGTATATACATATAGTATATCTGAAAACAGTATCAAAAAGTATTGTATCTGAAAATATCTCTGCTATGCTGGCTAGATGATGAACACAGAGATTCGACACCTTGGTCGTGTGAGCTCAAACATATGACAAAACTACTCATGCATAACCATGTCTTCTCTAGCGGATCATGGTTTTCCTCTCTAGCGGGCGTGCGAACTCATAAGTGCCCCCTCGTATCCATCCCTAACTGATATCCGGAACATCGTATATATATATATATATAATTTTTGAAATATACTCTTGGATCCTTAGATCCCTTTTCTAAAAACATCTCATGTGGCATGTCGTGCTCAATGCTTGATAATCATACATTATATGTTGTTATCTCTTATCATTCTTATGTTGCTTTAATATTCTCTTTTCTGTCTTTCTTAAGCCACACGGGCATGTGTCTGTGTGCACAGACGTGGTCAAGGCACACAGGACCGTGTGCTTCTCGTGTTCTTAGATGTGCAAGCTTTTGAAAACTTTAGCAAATAAAAGGCTGACCACACGGGTGTGTGGTGTAAATACACGGGCGTGCATAACTGGGCACACAGGCGTGTATTGCACTACACGGGCATGTAGCTGCCTCAACACCATCCCGTGTCTTGCATACACAGGCGTGTAGATTTGGGATTAGACACATGGGCGTATACACTCGGGTACACAGACGTGTGTCTGGATTTTCATACGCATACGGACAACATACAAGGCCTTTTCTCTAGAATATCCATGTACAAGCCACAAAAGGCTCTTAAATGACAATTCTACCCTTGGGCTATTACACTCGGTTTATTACTGGTATCTTATTTAATTGCACTACTATCATAATAAATAGGGTCAATGTCAGGTAGTCTAAAATATAATCCTTCAATCACAAAGCTTGAAAAACTATCCCTTTATAAGCTATCAATTCAACTGTCAAAGGTTAAAATACTTTTAATGGCTAGTACCTTTCTAGAAATAACCCCTTTAGTGAGTATAATAATATATCCAAAGTATATTTTCATCATCTTTACATCCACCAAAGTATATTTCTATTTTGCAGATATCCCTTTACATCTTAAAATCCTAACCTAATAATCAAAACTTAGATCTAAGAGTATCAATTGAGAGTCTCAAATGCAAAAATTATGTCTCATACTCGTGCATTATTGTGCATTCATCAAGTTTTCAATAGTGCTATCATAAGGGATATAAAAGACATTTCATACGTATTCCCTTTTAATCTTATTCTTTAGTTAATATTTGACAATTAACTTATCTCATTTCACAACAAAACTATTATTTTCTTGTAATTCTACATGTTGAGCCTTTTAATCATACATTTCATATATGCATTTTTAGATAAGTCAACAAGTTCACAAGTCTTATCATAATGGGTCATAATACCAAGAACAAATTATGTATCTTCAAGATCCTTCATCTCAAAAATCTTAAATAGAACTGACTTGATCTTAGGAAATAAATCGATATGACTGCTATATATTGAAGATAAATCGATATATATACTCCTACTAATTTTCAAATACTTTATATTAATTCAATATGTTTTTTAAGAAGGCTTATCAATTACACTTTATCAAATCGTAGATAAACTTCATAAGTTTGCATACCAAAAGCTCCTTTTTATATGCCTTAGGTAAAATTAATTGCATCATATAGGATTTTTACTGATGTAAGATCAATCATCAATTCTTAAGTAAGAACAACCTTTACATTGATATAAGATCCTATGGATTCAATAACCTTATTGACTCCCATAACAATATCATACTTTATGGACAAAGGGAACTTGAATAAATCAACTTCATATTTCTTCAATGGTAAAAGGATATCACTCTCTATAGTGTCTTATCTCTATCTTTTATAATGCTTCAATGATTATACTATGTCATCTTGACTGTTTTACCTTAAAGAATATTCGGTCATATTTTTTTTTTACCTAATGAAAACTTATTGCAATTTATTGTGGTCTTAATTCTTATAATAATACATTTAAAGTTATGATTGAGCTTTCAACTATGTAATTTTATTATGGAGTCTTGGAATCTTAAAACTTTGGTAAAATCCTTATTAATGTCAATATTGACAACTTTAAGTCCATATAATTTCTAAACTTAAATATAAACTTCTTATAACTTAGCTTTCATCTAGTAACCAATTTCACGTTCTAGAGAACCTTAATCTTTATTTGAGCTATAAGACCAACATTTCATATCGTTGCTTTTTCCTTCATTATTAAGGATTGATTGAGTAACTAAAATTACTATAAGGACTTCCATTGTTCAACGAATGTCTAGGAATCAAATACTTTTATGTATATAACTCAAACCATGTACAATCTTAATTTGGATATAATATGACGAAATTCTCATAGTTTTGTAACTTAGACTAAATATATATTTCTCTTAACTTATTTTGAACTATCATATTTTATTCAAGCAACTTTAGCTTTTCAAATGTCTAATACTTCTGACTAAGCTTGGTGACAAAATCCTTAATAATTATGTTTTAAAACAAACCTCTAATGACATAATCAACAATGAATCTCTTTATGGTAAGTAACATTAGCCTAATGGATTTCTTCCACTCATCATAAAAATCTTTTTACTCAGTTAACCTTTCAACTTTGGGCTTGGGTGATTCATCAACTCGCTGGGCTAAATCTATAAACTTAATTAGTTATGCAAATTCAATATCTTGTATCCAAAACTAGTCAGAACCTCTATTGTGTTATTATTATTATTGATCACAATAATGGAGTCTATTAAAATAAAATGCAATATCATGGCAATAAATAGCTTCAAAACCTTATAAGTTATTCTATGCAAGGATTCCTAGCGCATCATCATAACCTTTCTTTTGGGCAAAAAGAATGACATGCAATTAAGATCCCTAAACATAAGGTTACAAAAAAGGGAGCATGTAACTTTTGGAAAGTCTCTTTTGGGTAGATAACCTTCTAGGCTACTACTCTATTTCTTCAAAATGGAAAAGACATATGTCAATTGATAAATCACAACCGCTTTTGGTTGAAATTCTCATGATCAATATAATTACACAATCACCTTATGCAACCATCAATTCAACATACACGATAAACACCTTTAGTGGAAATTATATGCATCAAAATTAAAGAATGTCTCTTTTGCTAAATATAAAAATTTTTCAAGTCTAAAAGAATGTATCACTTTGGAAATTAAACATTCAAACAACTTACATCAATTTATATTGAGACTTAACAATATTTTCAATACTAAGATTTCATGAGATATATCACAAAATTACCTTGAACAATCTTAATATGTAAATATTGCAACAAATACATATATTAGACAACAATAATTGTAGCTTTGAAACTGTATAAGCCACACCATATAGGGTTTCCTTGTGCATTATCATCAACTCCCTTTTAGGCAAAGAAAATGGCATGCTATTAGGGTCTCAAATGCAAAGTTATAAAAGTCATAACGATAACCTTGAGAACATATGATTTTCTAAAGAAATATCCCCTTTGGACAGAAACCCTTCTAGACCATTGTTTATCTTTTACTTAATATGAAAGTACATGTCAATTGAATGAAAACAACCACCTTTAGGTGCATTAGATTCATCTACAACCAGTCCATTCCTAGGACAACATACGTCAACTGAACGAGATCAACCATCTTTTGGTGAATTCAACTTATTCATAACTAGTGCATTCACTATGAATGACCTTATGCAACTGTTAACCTTAACGCATGTAATAACCCCTTTTAGGTAGGAAATTTCACATGCCAAGACTAAAAAAAAAAAAACCATTACTAAATGAAAGATTGCAAAAGTTTCAATGAATATATTACTTTGATAATTGTCATTTTGACAACTAACACAATCTATCCATGATACAACTAAAAGTGATGTGTGGCAAATCTCACATCGCTTGGGAATAAACCTAAGCAGTAGTTTATAATGGTGTAGTCACCCTCACTTGGCAACCCAGTTTTCCAAGTGTAGTTCTATCTCACCTTATTTCACATTAGAAAGTTGTCTGAATAAGAATTTCATAAGATAGAAACTATTGTTATATTAGACAATCTTTTAATCATCGCATCTAACCTATGGAACAATAATAATCTTAACTTAATGTGGTGGTTAACCACACATGACAAAGTTGACATCTAAAATTTATGGGCATTGTACTTTATGTCATAAAATTTATTTAAAATTAAATTTATCTTTAAATGGAGTCCTACAAGCATAACATAAGCCTTTAAACACCACCACAACCTTTTTTCTTTTTTTCAATGACTTGGTTTCAAATCAAGGCAAAAATAAATCCCAATTACAAAATTCAATCTACCAAAACAAAATTGAACCTAAAGTTTTTATAATTTTAGAGTATCAATCCTTAATTCTAAATTTCTCAATTGAAAAATCTAAATTTAGAATTCTAAAACCTTAGTTTTAGAATTAATAAATTTAGATTTCAATTTCTATATTGAGGACTTTAGAATCTCAGTTTTAAGATTTGCTTCATCAAGGGAAAACCCTAAAATTAAAATTGAATCAATCTCTAATCTCAATAACAAGCCTCAATTGAAAACCCTAAATTCAAAATACAATCTAATTGCGTTCTCAAGAAAACCTTAATTTTGTGATTTAATTCATCAATCATGAAACCCTAAAATTGGAATTGAATGTCAATCCCTAATTTTAATAATAAAATTAAACCACAATTGAATTTTCGGGAAAACCCTAATTTTAAAATTTAAATCCTAATTCAGAATTATCCTTAATTCTAAGGTTTGATTCTTAAATTGAAAATCCTAAATCTGAAATTGAATTTTCAATCGTAATTTCAATTCTGAGTCCCATTCATATAAATTTTAATGAGATTTTCAACACGACCCTACTTTTGAGTTTTAAAGCCTAAATTTCAAATTCAATTTATAATTAATAACTAATAATTAATATATTTTGATTTTAATTTTAGTTTTTCAAATTCTATAATCTAATATGTTTAGTTTTGATACCACATGTAAGATTTAAGTTTTCATGAACTAAGTAAATTATAATCAATCTTAATCATAGGATCTACGCATAGATTATAAAATACGGAATTAATGTAATAATTTAGGGTTTATATAAATATCTAGATATCTATACAATCTATATCCATAACAATACTAAAAATATCTGCAATGAAGTGACTAGTTTTCTATCCCATAAATCTCTATATATGACAACTTTTAATAGGAGAAGTTATATTCATTAGGTTTAAGGGAAAGGACCTAACCAATATGTATAATAGGTTAATAGACATCTCTATCAAAAGTCCAATAGATCTTAAGGCCACACCACTACTGTCTACCCAGGTCATTACCTTCTAACGTATTGGACTTAACTTTATTGATCACTTAAATCTATTTATAAACTAAGATTAGGTTATTCAATTACTTGGTTTTATCTAAGCTAAAATTATAATTAATATTAGCCCACAATGGAAATTTTCCAATATTATAATTATGTTTTGCAATTCTGCAATTGTATAAATAAGTTTAAGTATATTTGTAATATATATATATAGTATTACAAATGAAAACCTGTTGAGTTCCTAAAACCCAACACTATCTATAGAACAACTCTTATATCAAAACTTATTGTTATTAAAGAAAGAAATTCTATAAGTTAATTGATATTCATATATATGGCTTGTTTCTCTAATCAATATTATGAAAAACCAGCTCATCATCTTGCATAATTTTTGAAGTCACTTCATCCATAATAAAGTTCTTGAATTGTTTGCAATGATTCACATGCCTCACGTTCTATTGGTTTGGGAAAAGAGACAAAAAAGTGGATTTTTTCATATTCATTATTTTTTTTTTATTGCTATTTAGCAAGTTGTAATCATTCCATATAATCCCAAAAAAATTTATGTTCTTATCATGGATAAGGTCATGTTTCATAGAGTTCAATGATCAGATTTGAACTCAAGTATACCGGTTATCATCTCTTTACTAGTTAAAAGTATGTTACTTTCTTTTATATCTAAAAATCTATTATACCTATTTCTAATATACATCATTAGGTTGTCAAACGACCTCATCTTATATTTTAGGTAATAGTCCTTAGTCAACATATTAATCTTACACATGGAAATGTACAAGACAAAAAAAAAAAAAAGTAAATTTCATGCAAAATAATATAAACAAAAACATATTTACATGTTGTTTAGCATGACATGATTTAAAAACAAGTACCCAAAAACATTATATATGTTTTCAAGAGTTGGGAAAGGGTGATACATGCTTATATTCATGTGCCAATAAAAACAGTTCACATACTTTCATATGCCAAAGCAAGGTCACACATGCCAGTACAATGTTTCATGTACCACCACAGATTAGTGACATGCTGAGACCATATTCTACACATCATCACACATTAATGACCAAGTTGACCTTTGGGCGACTGTTGACCATTGACTGGTAATCGCTGGAATGAGAAATCAATAGGCCCAAAAGGTTTGATCGGTTTGGGTCACCTAGTTGATCAATAAGGTCGACCTATTAGCCATTCATAAATTTCACCCATCAATCAGGTCAAAATCTATAGGGCTAATAGCCAACATGAACCAACAGTCTTAGGCACAATATTTCTCAACTCAAACATTGCCAAAGGCAATATCACAATGAAACCATTACAATTCCAATCTCCAACTTTGTCGATTTCAATTGAATTTTGGCAGGATTTTTTAATCAAAATCATGAAAAAGGTATTTATTTATAATCCTAGCATGCTTCTAATCATCAGTTTTAATTAAATTGCATGAACTTGATCAATTATGGAATATCCAAAAAATTGACATAAAAATCCCCTAAATTTTACAATCCATAATTTAATTATGCAAAACAATCCATATATACATCAATCCAAATCATATACATATCATAATCATCTAATTTGCTCTAATATCATTTGTTGGCAACCCAATCATAAAAATGTGAATAAAAAATTGGACTAATGACATACCTGGATTGAATTGATGTTTGTTCAAATGGATTTGAAAGCACCTACAATGACATTTATCAATCTTTACAACACAATCTATTGTTAGATGTGTTACTTAAGTTTAATAATTTTGTGTTTTACAAGGAAACAGAAAATGCATTTATAGAAAAATTGTGCAGGAATTTTGGTTGGTACTTTAGAATACTTCCCAACTATCCCCAATTACCCCTTATAATTATTTTCAATATGGGTCGGGCTGACCCATTATGGATGAACCCAAATCTAATACGTTGACTATTGAATCGACTTTATAGTATTATATAATTTTCTTCTTTTGAATCAGTGAATTATATTCAAATAACTTACTCCTAAAAAGGGCTTGTGTAGGGTTATAATAGTAAGTAATGTTTGACTTGAATTTGGCTTGATTACCTTAAGGCAAAGCTTGAGCTCAAGTTGGTGAAGTCTTGGATTGAATGTAAGACAAAATTGGTTTGACTTTTTCACCCATGTTCAACTAAAAAATTACACTTAAATCTTTTGATTTTTTTATTATTATTTAAACTTAATAATTTATATATTTATCAATTATTCTTCAATATTTAAAATAGAAAAAAAAAAGTTTTATAGATATAAACATAAAATTTAACACTTGGTGTATCAAATTGATCATCTTTGAACTCGAGATTAGCTCAATACAGGCTGGGCTGGATTTACACCCAAGGCTACTGTGGTTACAAAATTCGACACATTCAATTTTTTTCAAAGCAAAAGTGCTCGGTTGAATGAGAAAATGGATAGAGTGACCTTTAGGCCAAGTGAGAGTATCTATCCATCAATTAAAGATTATTACTATATAAACTATTCAAACTGGTCTTGACATCTTCAGCAAGAGGAGAAAAAAGAAATTTAAAACTAATTGCCATTATTAACTATTTTGAAGAAGAAGGAGAAGAAGGATGTCTTTAATTTCAAGAGTTTACCTTAAAGAAAGAGATCGTTTCTGACATTTATCAATGTCTCCATAAATATTTCTCATAAATATAATACACACAATCTAGTTTTACCAATATAAATATTGGTCAGGAATTCATATTTTTTTTTAATTGAAGAGAAAAAAATTTTAAAATTTTATACTAAAAATTAAATTATTATTATTTTATATTTAAGATATTAAATAAATATTATTTTATTTTATTTAATTTTATTTAAGAAGTAACTTGATTAGATCAATATTTTCAATAAAAAGATTTAAAATTTAATTCCTTCATAAAAAATACATAAAAATTAAGACTCGTTACAAAAATCTAGTATAAGAAAAAAATATCTCCGGGCTTGTTAGTTTAATTTAAAAAATAAGATTGCATGCAAGTCTGTAAATAATGGATTTTGAAAAAAAAAATCCGAATGACTTCAGGGAGGAATATTAACAGTATTATATAATTTGCAAAGAGAAAATGTCAACATGAACTAGGAGGGTATTGACAGGAGCTCATCCATGAAGGAATTTGGAAATTTTACTTGAAAGAGAAAATAAGATTTTTTATTTCTCTCAATTTCTTACAACCAGCATATACAAAGAATTTATAATACAATTGAGCTAGAAACTAGAAAGTAAATAAGGAAGAAAATAAGAAGACTAATTAGCTCTAAATTAGGTAATAAAAGATATACAACAATTATACAATCTCTAATATAGGAAAGGAAGAGAATTTTAAAGGAATAAAATCTCAACACTCCCCCTCAAGTTGGTGCATAGATATCATACATGCCCAACTTGTCAAGACACTTTGACAATACTTGACTTGAAACCGCCTTAGTCAGAATATCGGCCAATTGATCTTCAGATCGAATCTTTGGCAGCTCCAAAGTTTTTTCTTCTAACTTCTCTTTGATGAAAAATCTATCCACCTCAACATGTTTTGTTCGGTCATGTTGGACTGGATTATGAGCAATATCACATGCAGCTCTATTATCGCAGTACAACTGAATTGGTCGCTTAGTCGAATAACCCAACTCTTGTAGAAGGAGCTTCAGCCACAAAGCTTCACAAAGTCCAAGTGCCATACCCCTAAATTCAGCTTCTGCACTTGAGCGAGCAACAACGTTTTGTTTTTTACTCCCCCAAGTAACTAGATTACCTCCCACAAATGTAAAGTAACCTGAAGTCGATCTCCTATCATCTATTGCTCCTGCCCAATCAGCATCTGTATACACCATGATGTCTTGATAGTTCGAAGTTTTAGTGAATAATATTCCTTTTCCAGGAGCAGATTTTATATATCTCAAAATACGCATGACAACATTCATATGTTGTTCACCAGGATTGTGCATATATTGACTTACGACACTCAAGGCATAGGCAAGATCTGGTCTTGTGTGTGCTAAGTACATCAATCTTCCTACAAGTCTCTGATATCTTCCTTTATCAGTTGACACTTGATCAGCTTCAATACATAACTTCAAGCCTTCTTCTACGGGAGAATTAGCTGGTTGACATGCTGACATACCAGTTTCCTGTAATATATCTAATGCATATTTTCTCTGAGATAAGAAAATACCTTTCTTAGATCTAGAAACTTCAATTCCAAGAAAATATTTCAGGGAACCAAGGTCTTGCATTTCAAATTCTTTTGACAAGTATTCTTGTAGTGTCTTTCTTTCTTCTGTATCATTTCCTGTAACCACCATGTCATCCACATATACAATAAGAGCAGTGATCTTACCTTGTCGTTTCTTC
Source organism: Anacardium occidentale (assembly GCA_026122585.1). Lineage (NCBI taxonomy): Eukaryota > Viridiplantae > Streptophyta > Magnoliopsida > Sapindales > Anacardiaceae > Anacardium > Anacardium occidentale. The sequence goes on from JAJEJH010000301.1 coordinate 412,785, forward strand.
AAAAACAAAGTATGGTCTGAGTTGCATTGATGGTATCCAAATGCTTTCATAGACTTTGTGAATCTTCCAAATCATGCTCTTGGAGATTGTTTCAGCCCATATAATGATTTCTTCAGTCTGCACACCTTTTTACTATGACTTTCTGGTATCATACATCCTGGGGGAAGTTCCATATAAACTTCTTCAGATAATTCTCCATGTAGAAAGGAATTTTTGACATCAAATTGTTGTAGTGGCCAATCCAAATTTACAGCTAAAGACAATAATACTCGAACAGTGTTGATTTTAGCTACAGGTGCAAACGTCTCTGTATAATCAATTCCATAGGCTTGTGTATATCCCTTTGCCACCAGTCTTGCTTTGAATCTTTTAATAGTGTCATCTGCTTTATATTTCACAGTATAAATCCATCGACAACCCACTGGTTTCTTTCCATTTGGACAATCAACCAAATCCCAAGTTTTATTCTTTTGCAAAGAACTCATTTCTTCATTCATAGCATCTTTCCATCTTGGATCAGCTAATGCTTCCTGCACACTGTTAGGAATATATACAGTAGATAATTGATTCACAAATGACTGATTTGATTCAGATAGATTTTGGTTAGACACATAATAGCTCAGAGGATATTTAACTTTACTAGAGAGTTCAGGTTCATATGTAGGTTTAGGAATACCTCTAGTGACACGATTTGGTAGTTGTTTTCTGGGTAACTCAGCTTCAAGAATAGGAACATCCTCGACAGGCGATTGGTGTGATGTATCAGCGGGAAATTCAACCTCATCGGTTGAAGAACTTGTATTCTGTGATTCAATTATCTCTTCAGTTCTGATTGATCTTGAATTCTGTGTTTCAATAACTTCTAAATCTTTATCCATATTAAGGTCCAAAGCAACACTGCTATAATCAAGAGTCTGAATTTCCTTCTGATGTTCCCCCTGAAATTCAAAATCTATAGGAAAATACATTGAATCTTCATGAAAAACCACATCCATTGTTACAAACATTCGTTGTGTTGGAGGATGATAACACTTGTAGCCTTTCTGATGTATAGCATATCCTAAGAAAACACAGCGTAAAGCTCGAGGGTCTAACTTACTTCGCTGATGTTTGTGAAGATGGACAAATACAACACACCCAAAAACATGAGGAAGTAAATCAGGAACTGTTGGAGTAACCACAACATCAATAAACACTTTAAATGGTGTTTGAAAGTTAATGGAGCTTGAAGAGGTTTGATTAATTGAGTAAACTGCAAACATAAGAGCTTCTCCCCAATAAGACACCGGCATATATGCTTCAATTAAAATGGCCCTAACAACCTCTAATAAATGACGATTTTTTCGCTCTGAAACTCCATTTTGTTGAGGGGTATTAGCACAAGTTGTTTGGTTGATAATTCCTTGTAGTTCTAAAAACTATTGAAGTTCAAAACTTTGATATTCCTCTCTATTGTCACTGTGTAGAACCTGAATTTGTCCATTATACTGAGTTTTGACCATTTTATGAAACTTCTGAAATAACAAGTTGACTTCACTTTTAGACTTCATTAACCACAATCAAGTCATCCGAGTACAATCATCAATAAAAGTAACAAACCAACGAGAACCACTCAAGGTTGGAACTTTAGATGGACCCCACACATCAGAGTAAATAACCATAAACGGAAAAGGACTTTTATTTAATCTTAATGGAAATGAAGTTCGATGACTTTTTGCAAGTTCACACACATCACAATGGAAACTAGAAAGATCAACATGTTCAAACAAACTAGGGAATAATCTTTTAAGATAGCCAAAAGATGGATGCCCTAACCTTCGATGCCAGAGCCAAATTTCAGATTCATTCTTCTTTTTAACGCCTTCCACTACCAAAACTTCATGCAACTTGTTAGAACATTTCGATGTCAAGTCCAAATAGTATAAATTTCCTCGCCTAACACCACAACCAATCGTCTGCTTTGTTTGGATGTCCACAAGTGTCAGTAGTTGTAATCAACGCCGAACCTTCTTTAATAGTATTATCATTAGTTCCAGTAACAGTAGTGACTGAATTCTTGGAATTCTTTCTTCGAGATACTCTACTATGATCCCACCATTCTAGATATCCCACAAGTTCATAGCAGCGCTTCTTTGTATGTCCAGTCTGATCGCAATGTGTACACTTGTATTTAGATTTTTCAGTACCTTTGGAGTCTTTGGTTGATTTCGAGTCATCATTACTGTAGCCTCAGTGTTTCCAATCTCCACGTTCAATGTCATACGACGTACTGCTTCTCGTCGAATTAATGAATAACATTCTTCCAAACCTGGAACTGGTTCTTTGCGTAAAATTTTCCCACGAACTTGTTCAAAATCGTTGTCCAAGCCCGTAAGAAATATATGCACTCGTAATCGTTCAATGGACTTTTGATAAGCTGTTACATCATTAGGATCTTTCATGACCACTTTATCTCAATGGTCTAATTCTCGAAAAATCTCAACTAGTTCTCCATAGTATTCAGAGAGAGACTTCTCATTCTGTTTGGCTGTGAAAGCCTTTTGGTTCAATGAAAATACTTGTAATTCATCACTTCCATCATAAAAAGCTTTTGATAATACACTTCATATCTCATAAGCAGTAGGTAGACGTAAATACCTTTTCATGATTTCAGGCTTCATGGACATCAATAACCATCGTTTCACCTTTTGATTTTCAGCATACCATTTTTATATCCATCGTCGGATTCAACCGGCTGTTTCATCTTGCCACGAATGTAAGAGAGTTTTTCTCTTTTAGCAATATGCATCTCCATTAGTTGAGACCAAACATCATAGTTTGATTCAGTAAGAATTATTCCTGCATTAAAAACACCTTCAGATTGCACAATTACCGGAATTGATTTAATTCCAAATGATTCAACACCTTTTTCACTCATTTTATTTGTTTCAGGATTCAAAAGGGTTGACTCTGATACCAACTTGAAAGAGAAAATAAGATTTTTTATTTCTCTCAATTTCTTACAACCAGCATATACAAAGAATTTATAATACAATTGAGCTAGAAACTAGAAAGTAAATAAGAAAGAAAATAAGAAGACTAATTAGCTCTAAATTAGGTAATAAAAGATATACAATAATTATACAATCTCTAATATAGGAAAGGAACAGAATTTTAAGGGAATAAAATCTCAACAATTTTCACCATCAATAGGGGTGGAGGCTGGAGGCTGTGGCTGAAACATCAAATAGGTTGGCGGTGGCAACGGCGGCGTGGGGGATGAATTAGAATCCAATGAAGGAGAAAACACAAGCTGGTCATACAAACTCGTGGGCCGCCTCTGAAATTCAGCAAAATCCAAAACCATGGGGACGGGAGCCCCCACTTGAGAATGAACAATCGGCTCTGTGGATGTGGGAATGTTCAAAAGGGTTGCTGCAGAACCGGAAATGGTGAACTGAGTTGCCGCCGCTTCCGCGGCTGCTGCGTCTGGGGGCGGTGACCGGAGCTTGACATTTTCAGGGAAATTGAGCTTCGCCTTGTTGCCTCTGAACCTCAAAGCGGCTTCATCATACGCTCTGGCTGCGTCTTCCGCTATGTCAAATGTGCCTAGCCACACCCTTGCAGCCTTGAATGGATCCCTTATCTCCGCCGCCCATTTCCCCCACGGCCGCTGCCGCACTCCTCTGTATTTTCTTCTCGGTTCTTGAGCATTAGTGGCGGTGTTGTTATTTTGCTTCTTATATTGGTCGCCATTGTGGTTGCTGGTGTACTCATATTTTGTGCTGTGTGATTTAATTTCTGTTTGCATTGTTGAATTTGAAGCTTCTGTTGTGAAGAAATTAACAAGAACTAAATCAATCACTAATGATCAATTAACTCTTAAAGTTTTGAGTATTATTATGTAATAATAATAAGCTTTTGGATTAGGTTTAAAGCTTACCTCTTAAAGAAGAAAAATCTTGAGAGGCTTGAATGTGCTGATTTCTTCCTCTTTTGTGGCTACTGCTGCTCCATGAAGGAGAAGAAGATGAGGAGGAGCCACCATGCAAGGAGCTTTCCCTTGAATCAACATTCACATTATCCATCAATTCATTTACCAAACTATCATCGCCATCGTAAATCCGTTGCACGCAATCATCTCCGGTTACCACATTCGTTAGAGCAGATACCATCGCCGACAACTCTCTCTCTTTTCTCACCCTGGAAAACATTCGCGTCTTATTGTTACTGAATAATTGAGATTTATCTAATGGTTGATATTCAAATAGTCATCGCTCATTATGAAAGTGGTGACTATTCTCCACCTTTTTTCCTTTCTAGTTCACCACCATTACAATGCAATAGCACATGAAATATTACAAAAACTTTCTCAAGAAAGCACAAGAATTGGTGAATTTCTTCATTTTGAAGGAAGAAACAGTTGAGTGGTGGGTATTTATACAAAGATAAGAAAGAGCGTCGTCATGACAAAGTTGAATAACGAGTGTTTACATTAAAACGGTAGAAGATCAATTAGAGAGAATTAAATTATAAAAGACCTAAATAAAACTAAATGATTTTGAAATGTGAACATATTGAAATAAATACATAATCAAAAATAATTTGGTAGAAAATCAAAGGATAAAAGATGAATCAATGGTGTTCTATTCGACAAAAGAAGCAAATGAAATAGTCTCCTATTTTTTGTAGTAATTTTGATTTGAAAATAAAGATAAAAAGAAAAATTACCAAGAGAGCCTCATATTTCGATTCCAACAAATCAAATTCAAATTAAAAACCTAATTTAACTCAAAATCAAAGATTTGCCAGTAATTAGCCATTGATTATAAAACATTCATCATTATTAATTTATTTTTATTATTATAAAAAACATGGTTTTAGCGTTTTCCCCGTGTAGTTCTGTCGACATACTAAATAAATAAATAAAAGTTCATGTTAATATGGTCCAGAGTCTTCATAATTTTTTGAACTCTGACGTGGCGGCTTTTGATTGCTGGTTGCCGGTACAGGTTGGTATTAAATGTCAACGTTGACCCAGAGTCAGCGGAACCAAATTTTTTAGAGGCGGTGGTTAGCCTATTGGCTAAACGTCGGTGTGACCAGTCTATTTCGATTTGGATAATATCTAAAATGGTGGATTAGTTGTCGCCGCATAAGCTTTTTGTCTGAATAAAACATGTGCCTTCCCAATTGAGCCACGTGATGAATACTATAATGTTTTGACATGTTTTTAAAATTTTTAAAAGTCTAATATACTTTTCAATTGTTTCAAAGTATTATTACAATTTTAACAAATTAACTTTATAAAATGTAATATTTAAAATTTGTTAGAATTTTGGAAATTAGAAAAATTTAAATGATAAAATTTTAAAATATCAATAATTTAATATTTATATTATATATTAATAGTAGCTTTATAATTTCAATTAAAATATAAACTAGTAATCATTTTCAACCGTATGAAACGGAATTCAATGTCAATAGTGGATGAGACGTAAAAATTTATCTTTTTAAAATTTGTCATTTTCGTCCAGTCTTTTATGGAAAGAGTCATTCGACTTTTATGTGATATTAGTAGTATCCACTTAAACTTCTTCAAAGGACCAAAACAGGCAACAACTTGACTTAAAAAAAAAAAGGTTTATTAGAAGACAAACAAAAGCTCATACTAAAAAATGACTACATGAATTGTACCAAAGAAAAAATGAGTCAATCTTAAAATGATTAAATTCATTGTATTCAAATAGAAGAAAATGAATATGGAGAAATGATGTTCTTTTGTTTGAAGGTCAAATGATTTATTCCCACCCAAAGATTTCTTAAATGACAAATTCTTATCCAAAAATTTTTGAAAAATCAAATATTTATCTGTTGACTAGTCAACCAACAAATTTAATATATTAAAGAGAAATTTTTATTTTTTTAAATAAAATTTAAAAACCAATAAAATTAAGGTCGTTCAAGAAAAACTTGGGTGAGAATTATTCGTCTAGCCTTGTTTGAATAAAAAAGTTCACTGTCTTAATCATTAAATAATTGATTTTAGCTGACGCCGACATGAAAATAGTTTATTAATAATATTTTTGCATACGGAATTTACATGTCTTGACATAGGAAAGTAAATATAACTCTAAACTTATAACATTTAACTCGAGTTTAAATAGATATATAAAATTATTGAAAGGTTGTTATTGGTGAACAACATCATCAGAGGTGAACAATTAGGAAGGTTTGAACTAATAACTTAAAATTGATTTGAATAAAAAATTGTTTCGTGTAAATTTATTAAATCAAAATTAAGGATAACTCAATTTTGACTTGAATAAAATTGGTTTGCTTTGAGTTTGACTCAAGTTTATGGTTCAAATTTACGACTCAGATTCGTAGATTGAGTTCACAACTTAATAACAAAATAACATTATTTTACCAGTAATTGATAAAATAATATCATTTTAATAATTATTTAATATAACTTAAATTTAGCTATACGTTAAGTTTAAACTAAATAGAATCATCTTTATTCGATAAATTCGATTTGAATTTAAGTTAAATAGATTTGAATCAATTTGGTTTAGATCCAATCTTACAAACAATGTTATTAGCAGAATAAAAAATATTATCAAAAAAAAAACAAACGAGTTAAACTCAAATCGAATTGTTAAACTAAAACTCTATCTCAAACTTAATTGATTTGAGTTGGATATGAAATTAAATCCCAACCTACTAGGCTTGAATCCCTCCCTAACTTGATGTTTAGAAAGGAATGATAAATAGGGAAGGAAAAAATGGCTTGTTTCGTAATATATGTTGTTGGGTCAATTATGATATCCTAAGAATAATAATATTTAAAAATCACATATTATATGCTACTAATATTCCATATTATAAATACATGTGAAAGGCAATTCATACCTTGTGAATACATGTGAATGTTTGTAACGACCCAGACCCTCGAGTCCTAGGCCGGTACGAGTCTACTGTTTCGGGCCTTGGCCCTCTACTGGTCGGCTATGGCAGCCCCTTTCAGCCCATCTCATAGCAGGTATTGTCCCTCCCTTCAAGGTTTTCTAACGCCTCCCACACCACTCGAACCCACGCCTTGGGGAACTAAAGACAATAGAAGCATGGTGTGTATCTATCTATTGGGGCTGAGAGGGGTCGTCATAGCCGGCCAGTAGAGGGCCAAGGCCTGAAACAGCAGACTCATATCGGTGTCTTTTTATGTAATGGCCTAGACCATCGGGCCCTCTACTGGCCAGCTATAACTGCACCTCTCAGCCCATCTCATAGCACGTACTGTCCCTTCCCCCAAGGTTTTCTAACGTCTCCCACACCATTCGAACCCACGCCCTGGAGGACTAAAGGCAATAGAAGCATGGTGTGTATCTATCCATGGGGGCTAAGAGGGGCTACTATAGCCGGCCAGTAGAGGGTCAAGGCCTGAAACAGCATATAAAAGGTGCCTTTTTATGTAACGGCCCAAACCTTCGGGCCCTCTACTGGTCGGCTATGACGGCCCCTCTCAACCCATCCCATAGCAAGTACTGTCTCTCCCCCCAAGGTTTTCTAATGTCTCCCACAGCACTCGAACCCACACCCTGGGGGACTGAAGGTAATGGAAGCATAGTGTGTATCCATCCATTGGAAGCATGGTACCGTCCCTCCCCCTAAGGAAAAACCCTAATCTAATTGGATTCTCAAGAAAACCTTAATTTTGTGATTTAATTCATTAATCATAAAACCCTAAAAATTGGAGTTGAATATCAATCCCGAATTTTAATAATAAAATTAAATCATAATTGAATTTTCAAGAAAACCCTAACTTTAAAATTTAAATCCTAATGCAGAATTATCCTTAATTATAAGGTTTGATTCTTGAGTTCAAAATCCTAAATCTAAAATTGAATTCCCAATCCTAATTTTAATTATGAATCCCATTCATATAAATTTTTATTAGATTTTCAACAAGGCCCTAGTTTTGAATTTTAAAGCCTAAATTTCAAATTCAATTCATAATTAATAATTAATATATTTGGATTTTAATATTAATTTTTCAGATTCTATAATCTAATGTGTTTAGCTCTAATACCACATGTAAGATTTAAGTTTTTATGAACTAAATAAATAACAATCAATCCTATTCAAGGATGTACGCATAGATTATAAAATACTGAATTAATACATTAATTTATGATTTATATAAATACCTAGAACTCTATGTAATCTAAATCCATAACAACGCTGAAAATATCTGCACTGAAGTAGCTTGTCTTCTACCTTATAAACCTTCATATATGACAATTTTCAATGAGTGAAGCTATATTTATTAGGTTTAGAGGAAGAGACCTAGCTAATATATATATTAGGTTAATGGATGTCCCTATCAAAGATCCAATAAATCATAAGACCCACACAAATGTTGTCTACCAAGATCATTACTTTCTAGTATATTAGGCTTAAATTTATTGATCACTTGAACTCATTTATAAACTAGCATTAGACTATTCAATTGTCTAGTTTTATTTAAACCAACATTATAATTATGATTTGTTCACAATTATATGAATAAGTTTAAGTATGTTTGTAATATTATTATATTTAATATATATATATATATATGTATGTATGTATGTATGTATGTATGCATGTGTGTGTGTATATATAGAGAGAGAGAGAGTGGTATTACAAATGAAATCTTGTTGGGTTTCCAAAACCCAACAATATCTATAGAACAACTCTTATATCGAGAATTATTAAAGAAATAAATTTCTATAATATAGGACCTGCTGATATATATTACTATAGACTAGTTTTTTTTTTTCAATTAAAATATCTCTTTAATATATAGTAGTAGGTCTCACTCTGACAGTTTGTCTAAAAACACTGTATGCGGAAGCTTAAATAAAACATATGATGGGAAACTAAAACTCACTGTACAGTATCCTAAATAAAACTCATATTTTACTATTTACATTAATAACAATATTTGAAAATATAATTGATACTATACATCTCATATGCATGAGCAGTACAAAGCATGTGAGCCAACAAGCTATCTATTGAAAACTAAATACATATATACATACAAACACAAATTGAAAACTCAAGTGAAGACCTGTTCGAGCCACATCCTACTCTCTAGTCATCTCATACTCCAAGCTCAACTCCTCAAAACACTAACCTATAAGAAAGGAAACTGAAGAGAATGAGTGATAAGTCACTCAATAAGTATCTCTTATCTCAACCCTTGGGTAAGCTCTAATATAGTCTATCATCGGCTAACTGCTAACTAAAGAACTTAACCAAGTTCTTGACTAGCCTGATAACTTCTTCTGCTCTAGTTCATCTTATTACTAAACCTTATTGGGTTTTCTTTTTGATATTTACTATTCTTCTTTCTTTTTTATTAGTTTATGAGACCTAAAGTATTCTTGAGTTCTCGTAAGCCCTAGCTGAATTCTTTTATGTTTCTGCTTACAACTATATCATGCAATTATTTCTATTATGTACTATTTATCATCCATAATTACTTCTTTCTTATCTTGTTGTCTATATTATGATTCATGTCATGCTATAAGTATCATCGTATGAAATATGGTGAAATCATTCTGTTTGCCCTTGGGCTTGTTTATTAAAAATCTCTTTTTGAAAACATATGCTAAAATAACTGTTAGATCTAAAGATCCTAAAATACTAAAGAATTGAATGAAATCTATTTTTGAAATCTCTGTGTATCCGAGGATGCCTGTTATGCTAATCAGACTGATGAATACCGGGATTTGGTATCTTAGCCATATGGGTTGAACGATACTAACAAAGTGCTAATAAGCTGATAATCTTATCATACTAATCCTTAAACTAGTAAGCTAAAATCTAATCAATCTAACCATAGTAAAAAAACTAAAATCCTACGGTTGCCCCCTCGTATTCACCCCTTAATATCTAACCTAGATATTGGGCTTTATGTTGAAAATTGATGAACAAAGATCACTTGATCTCTTTTCCTAAAAACACTACTTTGGCATGCTATATTAAATGATGCTATTAATGTATGAAATCTTATTATTTCTCTTTCTCTGATTACGTTCTATGTATTCTTACTGTTTTTCTTTTTCTATAACTTATTAAGATTGTTAATAAGTTATGTGTAAGTTGTTCTATGTTTTAATGTATATCTGTTGGCTTTCTATTACTGTTTCCTATTTTCTCTTCTATTTTTTGTCTTTATTTCTCCTTTCTGATCATAACTTATCATTAGATTTCATTATTTTAGACTACTGATGAGTTTCTTATTCTGGTATGAGATTAAATGTGTGATTTTAGAAAATATTATTTCTTTTCTTATCCATTAGGTTATTTTCTATTGCTTATTACTGTTTGATTTCTCTTTTATCTCTTATTCTGAAAGTTCTACTTTAAATTTGTTGTTTTCAATAGGTGCACGAGTATGCATCCTCTGACACATGGTTACGTGCTTGGCCTTGCATCTGGTCATAGTAGCTATTGAGATTCTGGTTTATTTCTAATTTATTGTCCACACACGGTCATGCTTACCCTTAGCATGATTGTATGCCTTCTCAAATCTAGTTGTGCATGGCTCGCATACATAACTGTGACCTTGCAGAAGCATAACTACATGGCATGCATCTATCGAGTGTACGGTCCAGCATCCTACTTTGTTTCAATAATCTTCACTGAAACATATAGAATCCATACCCAAATCAAATCAAATCTATATCAATCCTAAATTATTCTTATTCTAGCATAACTAAAGGCAAAATGCACTACTTTAAATATATTTTCCCCAATTAGAATGGCCAAACCACAGTTTGACATGCTTTTAAACCCTTAAAACACACTCACATGCATCAAGGAAACTAATCATACTTCTACTTTTAAAATTTCTCTTCTATCTCATGCTATCAAGTGATAAACATGCTCACTAAACTGAAAACATGCTAAATCGCTAACTGGACTCATCTAGGGATTTACATGCTAAGGAAACAGGAAAGAGATAAGGAAATACTTACTTGAAGCTTCAAAGATCTTCTATCTTTCTAACTTTGACTAAATCTTGGCTAGATTAGCTACTAGAATTGGTTGAATCTCCTTTTCTCAATTGGTTAGGGCTAACTGGAGAGGAAAAGGAAAGAGGAGCTGAGAAAACTAATCTAAAATGGGAGAAAAGAAACTTGTTTTATAATCAATAAGCATGCACAAGCATGCAGCAAGTAACGCACAGACGTGCATGACGGAAAGATGTACAAGAACACATGAGCATGCATGATGACAAGGATGCATGGGTTTGTGTCCAGGGACACACGATCATGCTCATGTCCTAAGCTGTAGGACCCGTCGCCACGAGTACCCCTGCTACTGAATTCTGAATGGGCTTTTTTTTATTAATAAATTAAAAACTCGGGTACCCGCGATGGGAATCCTACGAAAATAAATAAACTTCCTAAAACCTGCTATACATTCTGAGTTACACATGCGAAAGCTGAAACTAGAATACATGTATCTAAAATATACATATATGTTCTGTACAATGGGCCTTATGGCCTATACATATATACATGTATTTCTGTACAACTGGATACAAAACATTTACAAAGTGACCACACAGGTCCAAAACTGTAAACTGTACAAACTGAGATCACGGTGTGGGCCCTCTCCTGTTAGCCTCGAACCACCCGCTCCTCGGAGCCAGCACAAACACCTGAAAAGGATGGAAAGAAGGAGGGGGATGAGTGATAAAGATCACCCAGTAAGCGCTCCTTACTTCCCTCAAAACCCAAGCAAGCACAAACAATCATAATAATCAAACATACCTGGGCCTCGGCCCTATTCATACATCTATGCGCTTGCTGGAATCTGAAACTGGTTATTTGAATCTCATTCTTATTATATACTGATTTCATTATTATTCATGTCATGATGTGTATGTCATGCCATGCTACTGAAATATCTCATGGATGCATGCATCTGAATAACTGTACATCTGAATGTACCCGAAGGTACCTGCTGTGCTGGTCAGACTTGGTGGAACACAGGGATTCGATATCCTGGCCATGTGGGCTGAACAATCTAGCTACTGGCTAGAAAGTTGAATAATAACTACTGGACGATCTGACTGGTGTCAGAAGGTTGAAACTGGAATCCTGTTGAACATTCTGACTGATGTCAGAAAGCTAAATCCCACAGATGCCCCCTCGTATTCACCCTAATACTCTCACCCATACATCAGGTTTTGAATACTGAATACTACTGAATTCAGATCATTTGATCCTCTCTGAAGCTACATGTAATGCCATGATATGCATATGTAGCTTGATTAACTGAATTATTACTTATCTGATGCTCATCTGAAGCATTTTAGCCTTTATTCTGAATTCGCATGCTTTGCAAACCAATTAATAATCATTTTCTGAAAATCTGCTGATGCACAGGCTTGCAGGAAAAGTGCACGGGCGTGAGCCCGGACGCACGGGGCCATGCACTAGTCGTGCGTCTGGTCGTGCAAGCTACTGAAATTTCTGGAAACTTTTCACTGAAAGCGCACATAGGGGCGTTCGTCTGCGGACACACGGGCGTGCATGTGTATTTTCTGGTCGTGCACACAGCGTGCACACGGGCGTGCATCTGGAAAAACAAAGGCACACGGCCGTGCCATGCAGGCGCATGGCCGTGCGTCTTGTTCTTCAACAAAAGCACCGTCGAAAATTGCACAAAATCCACAACCAAGCAACACCAATTACAAAATCACTTCAATCACATGCTCACAGCACCTCAATTAACACCATTTAAGTCTCAAACGCAACATGCATCAAGCATTCAAGAATTCACCATGGAAGCAAGTTTTTTCTCTCACTAAAGCATGATCAAATCAACATGCAAGGATCAAGGATGGCAAAAATCAACATTTCACACATCAACCATCATCATATAACATGTATAACATTCATCCAAGCATCACAACTCATCAAACATGCTGGGAAATTGTGAGAAGAAGTGAAAGAACACTTACCTCACGCCATTGCTTCTGAAAACTAATCTTTCGAACTAATCTCTATGCTCTCTCTCTGGATTGGGAGCAACCTGCTGCTGGATTTTCTCTCTAGGAATGGGAGGAACTGAAAATGAAGAGAGAAACTTGGCTGAAATGAAAATGGGTGAGAAAAGAATGACAATTCTCTCGGCTCTTACTTATATACTAGGTCACGCACGGGCGTGCATCAAGGGTGCACGGGCGTGCACAAGGGAAAATGGACTTAATCCATTTCCTGCACATTTGTACAATCGAATCCTTCCGAAAGGATTCGTACGAAGGCCATACAACTCTGAAAACTTATTAACTCACCCCTGAATTCTGCTAGACTCCCAATCTCTCTTTGAATCTTGTTTCTAACCCCAAAACTCTTCCCCTAAGGGTTTTTCTAACCTGGGGTGCTACATAAGCCATATATAAAGCCTTCAAAAAGGATATTCTACCCCTTTAACTTCTTTAGGTCTGATTCTGACAATAAAAACTCTTTTCCGACCCTAATCAAAGGCCTAAAAAACCATTCTAATTTAAGGATGTTACATATAAGTCAATTGATCTTCATTTATGTGGCTTGTTTCTCAAATTAATATTATGAAAAACAATTTCATCATCCTACATAATTTTTGAAGTCATTTCATCCATAATAAAGTTCTTGAATTGTTTGTAATTGTAATAACCCAAGGGTAGAATTGTCATTTTAGAGAGTTCAGGGGGTAGAAGAGTCATTTTAGAAGTCCTTTGGGGCTTGGTTGTAGTTTCTGTGTAAGGGTGGGTGGAAATGGCTATTTTTGACCGCACACACGACCGTGTGCCTAGGACACACGACCGTGTGTCTTGCCTCAGCCAGATATATAGTTTATTTCTTTCAGTTGCGCGTAGATTTCAGTTCCCAGCTTATTTTCTTCATTTTCTCTTCTCCTTCCTCAGCTCCAGTGAACCCTAGAGTTCCAAAGAGAGAACCCCCAGCAACTCAGCTTCAGATTAGAGATCCAGAAGCTTCCAAAGATAGAGGTCAAGCTTCCATGGCGTGAGGTAAGTGTTTTCCTTACCTCTTTCGCTTGTTCAGAGCATGTTTGTTGTTCCCAGTTTATGAGAACTTTATGTGTGCTTGTTTGGGATATTTCCAGTATGCTTGAGCTGTGTTGTGATGGATGGTAACATGATTAAGTGGCTTCCCATGTTTATATGTGTATATGTTTATATATGCTTTATTTATGATGATTGGCGTGATTGAGATGATGAAATGATAAATATTTACGTGCTAGCAGCAGTAGAAAATGTGTATGTGTGTTGATTTGGAGTGTGGAAGTGTTGGTATGGAAATTTCTGAATTTTCAGACGTTATCTGTAGAATCTGGGTTGAGCACACGATCGTGCATCCTTAATGCACACCTGTGTGGCCTCAATTCTGCATGGGACACGACCGTATAGGTTAGCCGTGTACGTATGAAAACCCAGACACACGCCCGTGTGCCCGAGTACACACGCCCGTATGCTTTCCCCAATTCCACACGCCCGTGTATGCGAGACACGGGAAGCTTGAGAAGGTAGCCACTCGCCCGTGCAGTGTCATACACGCCCGTGTGCCTCAGTATGCACGCCTGTGTGTTACACCACACGCCCGTGTGTCCAGCCAAAGTTTCATGAAATCTTTCCAGAACCTTACACGCCCAGGGACACGATGAGCATACGGTCCCGTGTGCCTTGACACACGTCTGTGCGCCTTGACACACGCCCGTGCGCCCCAGAACACACGCCCGTGCACTTAAAGAAAAGCAGAAAAAGATTTGAAAAGAGAAACTAAGCCACTCTAAGCCATTTCTAAGCACACAGAACTCAGTAATAAGCTATTAAATCAGCATTTCATGCATGATTATCAGCATTTAGCATGGCATGTCATATCAGATATTTTCAAACTGGATCCAAGGATCCAATAGCATGATTTTCAGATATAAATATATGATTTTTCATATATTAGATAGGGGTGGATACGATGAGGCACTTGTGAATTCGCACACCCGCTAGAGAGGGAAACCAACGTCCGCTAGAGAGGACATGGTCACTGACCAAGCTCGTTAGAAAGAGTGCTGGTTGTGCATCAGTAGATTCAGTAGGACTTTGAACTCACACGGCCAGGGTGTCGAATCCCTGTATTCATCAGTCTAGCCAGCATAGCAGATTTTCAGATATTTACAGTACTTTCTTATACAGATTTCAGTATATACTATATGTATGTATTCAGGATCTTCGGATCACAGTTTTATTATCAGAAAGAGTTTTCAGAAAAGACATTTTTTCAGAAAAACAAGCCTGAGGGCAAGTTTTACAGTTTTTCAGCATACATGACATCAGCATATACATTTCATTGTCATGTACGACATCTCATGAGAAACAGATGAGAAACAGAAAAGTAATAGAACAGAACAGAAATATAATAGAATTCAGTAAAGATAACTCAGAAAATGGATATACTTCGGTATATCAAGAGAATCGGAGTAAATTAGCAGTTTAGCAGAATCTTCTACGTGACGAGTCACGTAGTCAGTTTGTTTGACCTGCGAGTGTTTAGTTTGGAAACGCTTGCTGAGTGACTTTGTCACTCACTCCCTTCCCTGTTTCCTTTTGCAGGTCAGTGATTCGAGTGGCTGAGTTGGAGCGAGACCGCTGCGAGATTTTGGGGATATGGCTCGGCAGCAGTAGATGGCATGTTGGCTCGTATGCTTTTATTTTCTCATGTATATATATGTGTGCGTATTATACTCTAGTACACTGTATGACCAGTATATATTTTTATACATGAGTAGCTTGGGTTTTTTCACGTTTATATTTAATTTACTTTCACAGTAAATTATATTTATAGTTTCTTTTATTAAGAAATTTTTACTTCAGCGGCAACAGTGACCCTTTTTACTGTAGGGATTCCCGTCTCAAGTATATTTTATTTATTATAAACAATATTTTCTGTAGTGCACAGTAACTTAGGGCGGGGGTCGCTACAGTAATGATCCACATGCCTTCTGTTGTGTTGGGTTAGGAAAAGAGACAAAGCAATGGATTTTTTCACATTCATTCGTTTGTATTCCTCTTTAGTAAGTTGTAATCCTTCCACATAATCCCAAAAAAAATTATGTTCTTATCATGGATAAAGTCATGTTTCACGAAGTCTGATGATCAGATACAAACTCAAGTATACCAATTATCATCTCCTTACTAGTTAAGAGCATGTTACTTTCTTTTAAGTCCAAAAATCTATTATACATATTTCTAACATGCACCACTAGGCTATTAAACAACCTCATCTTTTATTTTAGGTAATGGTCATTTGCCAACATACTGATCTTACACATGGAAATGTATAGGACAAAACCAAAAAAATAAGTAAATTTCACGCAAAATAATATAAATAGAAACATATTTATGTATTATTTAGCAGACATGATTCAAAAACAAGTACCCAAAAACATTATATATGTTTCCAAGAGTTGGGAAGGGATGTTACTCGCTTATATTCATGTGCCAATAGAAGTGGTTCACATGCTTTCATATGCCAAAACAAGGTCACACGTGCCAGTATAATGTTCCATGCACCACCACGCATCAATGACATGTCGAGATCACATTCTACACATCATCACAGGCCAAGGGATGAGTTGACCTTTAGTCGATTGTTGACCATTGACTAGCAATCGTTGACTTGATAAATCAACAGACCCAAAAGGTTTGATCAATTTGGGACACCTAGTTGATCAATTGGGTCAACCTATTGGCCAAGCATTACTTTTGCCCATCAATCAGGTCGAAGTCTATAAGGCTAATGACCAACATGAACCAATGGTCTTAGGCACAATATTTTTCGGCCCAAACGTTGCCAAAATTTGGCAGAATCACAATGAAACCATCACAATTCCAATCTCCAATTTTGTTGATTTCGATTGAATTTTGGCAGGATTTTTTAATCAAAATCATGAAAAATGTATTTATTCAAAATCCTAGCATGTTTCTAATCTTCAGTTTTAATTAAATTACATGAATTTGATCAATTATGGAATATCCAAAAAAATTGACATAAAAATCCCCTAAATTTTATAGTCATAATTTAATTATGCAAAACAATCCATATATACATCAATCTAAATCATATACATATCATAATCATCTAATTTGCACTAATATCATTTGTTGGCAACCCAATCATAAAAATGTGAATAAAAAATTGGGCTAATGACATACCTGAATTGAATCGACATTTGTTGAAAATGGATTTGAAAGCATCTGCAACAACATTTACCAATGTTTACGACACAATCTATTGCTAGATGTGTTACTTAAGTTTAATAATTTTGTGTTTTGCAAAGAAACAGAAAATGCATTTATAGAAAAATTGTGTAGGAATTTTGGCTAGTAGTTTTAGATTACTTCCCGACTGTTTCCAATTGTCCTTGACAATTATTTTTAATATGGGTCAGGTTGACCTATTATGGGTGAACCTAAATCTAATACTTTGACTATTGAATTAACTTTATAGTATTGTATAATTTTTTCTTTTTAAAATCAATGAATTATATTCAAATAACTTACTCTTAAAAAGGGCTTTGTGTAGGGTTATAATTAAATCAAATTAAGTAATGTTTGACTCGAATTTGGCTTGATTACGTTAAGGCAAAGCTTGAGCTCATCAAGTTGGTGAAGTCTTGGATTGAACGTAAGACAAAATTGGTTTGACTTTTTCACCCATGCTTAACTAAAAAATTACTTTTAAGTCTTTTAATTTAAACTTAATAATTTGTATATTTATCAATTTCTCTTCAATATTTGAAAAAAATATAAAACTTTATAGATGTAAACATAAAATAAAAATCTTAGTGTATCAAATTGATCATCCTTGAACTCGAGATTAGCTCAACATAGGCTTGGTTGGATTTACACCCCAAGGGTAATGTGGTTACAAACTTCTACACATTCAATTATTTTCAGAGCAAAAGTGTTCGGTTGAATCAGAATAATGATAAGAGTAACCCTTAGGCCAAGTGAGAGTCTCTATCCATCAATTAAAGATTATTATTATACAAACTATTCAAATTGGCCTTGACATCTTCAGCAAGAGGAGAAAGAAAAAATTTAAAACTAATTGCCATTATTAACTATTTTGAAGAAGAAGAAGAAGGGTGCCATTATTAATTTCAAGAGTTTACTTTAAAGAAAGAGATTGCTTCTGACATTTATCAAAGTCTCCATAAATATTTCTCATAAAAATAATATAAACAATCTAGTTTTACCGATATAAATATTGGTCAGGAATTCATATTTTCTTTTTAATTGAAGAGATTAAAATTTTAAAATTCTATAATAAAAATCAAATTATTATTATTTTATATTTAAGATATTAAATAAATATTATTTTTTTATTTTATTGAAGAAGGAACTGGATTAGATAAATCTTTTCAATAAAAAGATTTAAAATTTTAATTCCTTCATTAAAAAAAAAAAAAATTTTAGACTCGTTACAAAAATCTAGTATAAAAAAAAAATCTCCTGGCTTGTTAGTTAAATTTAAAAAATAAGATTGCGATCAAGTCTGTAAATAGTGGATTTTGGAAAAAAATCCGAATGACTTCAAGGAAGAATATTAACAGTATTATATAATCTGCAAAGAGAAAATGTCAACATGAACTAGGAGGGTATTGACGGGAGCTTATCCATGAAGGAATTTGGAAATTTTCACCATCAATAGGGGTGGAGGCTGGAGGCTGAGGCTGAGGCTGAAAAATCAAATAGGTTGGCGGTGGCAACGGCGGCGTGGGGGATGAATTAGAATCCAATGAAGGAGAAAACACAAGCTGGTCATACAAACTCGTGGGCCGCCTCTGAAATTCAGCAAAATCCAAAACCATAGGGACGGGAGCCCCCACTTGAGAATGAACATCCGGCTCTGTGGATGTGGGAATGCTCAAAAGGGTTGTTGCAGAACCGGAAATGGTGAACTGGGTTGCCGCCGCTTCTGCGGCTGCTGCGTCGGGGGCCGGTGACCGGAGTTTGACATTTTCAGGGAAATTGAGCTTCGCCTTGTTGCCTCTGAACCTCAAAGCGGCTTCATCATACGCTCTGGCTGCGTCTTCCGCTGTGTCAAATGTGCCTAGCCACACCCTTGCAGCCTTGAATGGATCCCTTATCTCCGCCGCCCATTTCCCCCACGGCCGCTGCCGCACTCCTCGGTAACTTCTTCTCGGTTCTTGAGCATTAGCGGCGGTGTTTTTATTTTGCTTCGTACATTGGTCGCCATTGTGGTTGGTGTTGTACTCATATTTTGAGCTGTATGATTTAATTTCTGTTTGCATTGTTGAATTTGAAGCTTCTGTTTTGAAGAAATTAATAAGAGCTAAATCAATCACTAATGATCAATTAACTCTTAAGCTTTTGAGTACTATTATATAATAATAATGAGCCTTTGGGTTTGGTTTAAAGCTCACCTCTTGAAGAAGAAAAATCTTGAGAGGCTTGAATATGCTGATTTCTTCCTCTTTTGTGGCCATTGCTGCTCCATGAAGGATATGAAGAAGAGGAGAAGCCGCCATGCAAGGAGTTTTCACTTGAATCAACATTCATGTTATCCATCAATTCATTTACCAAACTATCATCACCGCCCTTAATCCGTTGCATGCAATCATCTTCGGTCATCACGTACGTCAGAGCAGACACCATCATCGACATCTCCCTTTCCCTTCTCATCCTAGAAAACATCCACGTCTCATTGCTATTAGATAATCGAAATTCATCCAATGGTTGATATCCAAACAACCATTGCTCGTTATCAACTTGGTGATTATTCTCCACCTTCTTTCTTTTCTCGTTTGCCATCTTTACAATACAACGGCATATGAAAAATTGTAAAATCTTTCTTGAGAAAGCACAAGGGTTGGTGAATTTCTTGGTGCAAAGGAAGAAACATTTGAGTGGTGGGTGTTTATATAAGAAAAAGAAAGAGCATCGTCATGGCAAAATTGAATCGCAAGTGTTCACATTAAGATGGTAAAAGATCAATTAGAGATAATTGAGTTACAAAATGATTAAATAAAACTGAATAATTTTAAAAGATGAATATGTTGAGATAAATATAGAGTCAAAAACAATTTAGTAAAAGATAAAAAAATAAGAGACGATTCGATGGTACTCTAATTGGCAGAAAAAGTAAATAGAATAATCTTCTGTTTTTAGTAGTGGTTTTACTTTGAAGATAAAAGATAAAAAGAAAAATTACCTATAACGAGTCAAAGTCAAATTAAAAACCGAACTTAACTCAAGATGAAAGATTGTTAGTAATTAATTACCCATTGAATATAAAAGATTCAGCATCATTAATTTATTTTTATTATTATAAAACAAATAGTTTTAGCGCTTTCCCCGTGCAGCTCTGTCGACATACCGGCCTTTAGATTATTAAATTCGATTAAATAAATAAATAAATAAAAGCTCATGTTCATTTTGTCCACAGTCTGCATAATTTTTGCACTTTGACGTGGCGGCTGTTGATTGCTGATTGCCGGTGCAGAGAGTTGTTAAATGTCAACGTTGACCACAGTCAACGGAACCAAATTGTTAGGGGCGGTGGTTAGGCTACTGGCTAAACGTGGGCGTGACCAGTGTATTTCGATTTGGATAATATTTGACCTTCTGGTGTCCTTTCAACACCAATTGGTTTTCCAATCTGAACAATCCCAACCGAATTCGTGATTGACTTTCCTTCCTTTAAATAAATTAAATTTGATCAAATTTAAATATTTGAATTAAACTTAATTTTAAATTAAATTTGATTTTTAATTTATTAATCTCAAATTGATTTTAAGTTAAACTTTATTTGGGTTGGATTCAGATTACTTATAAGCTTAATCTTAAAAAAAAAATATATATATATATATATATATTACGTTTTCATTATATTGGAGTTTGGAGATTCTATTATTAACCTATTTAATTAGGCATAGATTTAAAATTTTAAATTAATTTGAGTTAGAACACTCCTTAATTTAAGTTTAACTCTAATAAAAAATAATTTAATTTGAGTTTGATTTAATTTTGTTAAACCAAAATTAAAATCAATTTGAATTTAATTCAAATAGTTCAATTTAATTCATTTCAAATTTAATTTGAATATATGATTTAAATTTATTGTTTGATTTTAAAACTTAAATATATAGTTTAAATTCATAATTCAAATGTATAACTCGGTCGTTTTGTCAATTAAACCTGATAATCGAAGTATTGCAATATTTGAATTCTAAGAATCGAAATATTCTATTTAAATCCTGATAATTGCAATTCAAAAAAAAAAATTACTTGATTCGTGGTCACCTCGATTAACTCCCACATGAAAAATTCTTTTCACCTTGATCGGATTAGGCTTTGAATTGAATCGATTAGTCCAATTAGGGTTTTAAATCATTATTCAATCATTTTATGTCACAATAATGTTGAAAAATATTCTTATAAAAAATTATATCGAATGATTGATAAATTTTGTAAGGTGAGAGAACACAAATACCATTTTGTGTAGATTTTTGTACTTTAATTGTCTTTTCCAGGGTGAAAATATAACGGCATTAATGAATTTTTGGCCAAAGGACTATTTCTCACCCTAGGCTTCCTTCAATGACGGTCTTACCAATAAAGTTTTAAAAAACTAAATATCCACTTTTTTTTGAAAATACTAAAATACCCTTCATTTAAATAAATAATATTTTTATTAAAATAAAATTTAATAAAAATAATATTAAAATATCAAATAATATTAAATTAATAATAATAAATTAATAAAATTTTAAAAAAATAGTCATCGTTACAGAAAATATTACTAACGGTGATGGTTGTCGTTAATATTATCAGATGATAAAAAACGGTCACCTAGTTTCATTGATAGCTGAATTTAGTCATTTTAATAGTAGAAACGGCTAGATCTGACCATCAAAAATTTGATAGAGATGATTAAATCTAGCCGCTTTCGCTATTGGATATGGCCAAAAATAACTAAAATGTCTGAAATTAACCACTTCTGACCATCTCCACTGGTAGAGGTAGTTAGATCTAGTCGCCTCCACTAGATTGATCGCTTTACCATTAAAGCAGCCAAGTCATGTCAATCTAGCCGTTTTCTACCACCTAATTATATTAATGGCGGTCACTACAGTTGATGACATTGTTAAGAGTGATGACTGTTTTTTCAATATTTTATTTTATTTTTTAAAATTTTATTAATTTTAATGATTTATTACTAATTTATTATTATTTTATATTTTAATTATTTTTATAAAATTTGTTTTTAAATTTTTTATTCAAAAAAACAAATAAATCTCTCTGATTTTGATCAAGGGTAGGTAATTAGCTTTTTAAAAATTCATGGGCAAGACTTTGTCATTTAAAAAAACTTTAGGTGAGTACATGGCGTTTCACCTAAACTTTTAAAAAGCTTTTTAAGAATTTACAAAAGTTTGACATGTTTTTAAAATTTTTAAAAGTTTAACACACACCTCATTATTTCCAAAACATTATTATAATTCTAATAAATTAACCGAATAAAAGGTAATATTTAAAATTGGTTAAATTTTTGATAATTATAAAAATCAAATGATAAAATTTTAAAATATTAATTATTTAATATTTATATTATATATTAATAATAGCTTTATAATTTCTATAAAAATATAAACAAATAATCGTTTTCAAAAAAATGAAACAAAATCAATATCAACAGTGGATGAGGTAAAAATTTATCTTTTTAGAATTTGTCATTGTCATCGAACCTTCTGTGGAACGAGTCATTCGGCCTTTATGTAATAGTAATAGTGTCCATTTAAACTTCTTTAAAGGACCAAAACAGGCACGACTTGCCCCAAAAAAAAAAAAAATTTATTAGAGGCCAAAGGACTTATTCCCACTCAAAGATTGAGGCGGGAACAAAATCCTATTCTTCAGATTTTGAAAATCTAAAATCTTATATTTGGATCAAATTTCAATTTGTTTTTTTAATTTTTAAAATAAAATGATTAAAATACCCTTTTAAAAATAAAAATTTATAATAAAATTAAAAAATAATTTTTAAATAAAAATTTTTCAAAAAATATTTATAAAATTAAAGTAGTCACCGCTGCCAATGTTGGCAACGGTGGCCATCGATAACAAAACCAGAGATTGTTTCCGACTATTTGGTTTTAGGAGAAGCCAAATCTAGTCTTCTGGTTGAATGGAGATGACCAAATCTAGTCACCTCCAGTTTTGGCAAAGACGATCAAGTCTGGCTACCTCCAGTTTTGGTAAATGTGGCTAAATCTGGCCACTTTCACTAGAAACAATGGTTGAAAACGATCGATGAGACTAAGATAAACCCTTTTTGATTGAATTCAATTGCTTTTCTGGAGGCAACAGTCGTCAAATCTGTAAGACTCGCTACCGTGTATGCCACTACAACTAATTTATTTATGTAAAAATAATAATATACTAAAACTTGGTATACACGACAAGAATCCTATGAAAAGAAGTTGTTGCTATTATTTAAAACATGCACATGCGGAAGTTGAAAAACTTTTATCACATAATGGTGGGCTGAAAAGAAACTTATATATATATATATACATTGTATCAAAATACAAGTATTTGTTCAACAAAAATAATCCTACCAGGCCATCAACACAATTGGAGCCTCTTCCCTTCAACTAGGGTCCACCCGCACCTCACCAGCATCACACATATCTGCAAGAAAGGAAAAAAGGAAAATAGTGAGTGATAAAATCACCCAGTAAGCATTTCTTACTTCCCTCAACCCAAACATGCATCAAGACAAAACGCATCCTGGCCTTAGCCTAAATACCCATACATTTCGCTTGGTCATTAATCTGAATATCGTTTATTCTTTTTCTCTTGATTTTATTAATGATTAATGCTATGAAATGGGTGCCATGGTATCATGTCATGCTGAGTGCACCATATTGAAAATACTGAACATACATGCATCTGAATCTTTATGTAAGTGAAGATACCTGCTATGCTGATCAGGCTGATGAACACATGGATTCGACATCTTGGTCATGTGGGCTAAAACAAACTAGTAAAATGCTAGAAACCTGAAATATACATACATACCAATCCTTAGACCAGTAAGCTGAAACTAAAATGATTTGACCGAGATTAGAAGGCTGAAATCTCACAGATACCCTCTCGAGTTCACCCAAAACAACTGACTCAGATATCGGGTTATAAATACTGAATAACTAATGTAATTGGTTCTCTTGATCCTTTTCCATGCTAATGTCTTGGCATGTCGTGCTATAAGATGCTTATGATGTCTTATTTTATCTTATTTCATCTTATTATAAGGTTAAATAGCCATTAGAAATGTTTCTCATGCTTTATGTTTCATTTCCCATTCATTTTCTAATTTCTACTGGAGCACGAACGTGCAGGATCAGATGCACGGGTATGCATTTTATGCATGGGACCGTGTGTTGACCGTACAGTCTGGTCGTGCTAGGTTTTGGAATTTTCACGTATTTTCTCACATTTGGCTTACGTAAGGTCGTGCCCCTCAGGCATACAATCGTGACCCCTTCTAAACTCAGCTGTGTAATAAATGTGCACACGGGCGTGACCTTGCAAGTGCAAGGGTACACGAGCGTGCGTCTACGGGAGCACGGGTGTGTGTCCTACTCTTTTTCGATAAAACTTACCTGAAACTTACAGAATCTCGTCCAAAACTCAATCAATCTGTAATTAATCAAAGTCATGCATTTCTAGCACTTCAATTAACACACAACACACTTCAATTTCATCAATATCACATAATTCCCAGATCAAGCATCAAATCTTCACATATACACATATTCTCACACATACATGCACCAAACATGTTCATAGGTGGAAATCATCATCATAATCCTTTCCTTTTCATCATATCAGCACATAATCAAATCATATAAATCATAAGCATGCTAGAAACACAACATATCATCAAGCATCAAACACATGCTGAGAAACTCAAGGAAGAGGCAAAGAAACACTTACCTCTTGTCATGGCTGCTTGGATCCTCTTTTTATGTAATTCTTTCACTCTCTAGCTGGATTGGGAATTACTGGCTGCTGAAGATCACCTATAGGGTTAGGATTCTCTGAAGACAAAAGGAAACTTTGGCTGAAAATGGATAAGGGCGGGTGAGAAAAGCCTTAAACTCATCATCTCTCTCCTCCTACAAGCATGCATAGCAGTGCATCAAATGATGCACGGTCATGCACAAGGCAAAATGAAGAAACTTTATTTCCTATGCTTCGCATGAAAACAACCTCCCAAGGAGAATCATGCGCAAGCCACACAAGCTCTAGAAACTTACTATCTCACCCCTAAACTCTTCTAACTCCCAATTTATTACTAAATATTACATCTAACCCCAAATTCTAGTCTAAAAGGCATTTCTAATCCTGGGTTGCTACAAAATCTGGCTGCCTCCTCCAAAACAAGAGATAGTCAGATCTGATCGCCTCCACCTTGTTCCATTATCAACAACAGTATTCTACTCAAAGGAACCAATCAAAAAGGCTTATAATAAAAGTCAAGATAGACATAATGTGTAATCAAGAAAGCAGCAAAATTTTAGAATAGTCAAAGTCAATAAGTTATGTCACAATCAAATAATCAAAATTGACTATTGTGATGTTGCATTTTCATAGTTTATAGTATTTTTTTACTTAATAGAATTAAAAACATTGCGTGCCTTTTGACCTTGATTTGGAAACCATCAAGGCTTAACTTTGTGATATTATATATATATATATATATATGAGCTTTGGATTTAAATAATTAGCTTGATTTGGAACATAAAATGTGGGATTTTCATTGACTTAATGGAATGATGCCAAAAAAACCTTTATGAAGAAAGTTTACTATTACATTACAATTAAAGTCAATTATTTTTTACCTTAAAATATTATTTACTAGTTATTGTAGTCAAACAAAATATAGTCAAACTTTTTCCCATGAAAATTTACCTTCTAAGATGTTTTGTTATTCCTGGTCAGGGGATTGTACGGGCCCACAATCGCATCGAATCTATGGACTAATTTGACACGTATGATAAAAAATAAAAAATACTAAACCCATAAGGGTATGGTCCAAAAGGCCCTGAGTTTTGCCTCAAACCTTGTGATTTTGGTGGGCTGACCCAACCTTTTAGGCCCACAAATTTGTAGGTCTAGGCCTAATCCAACCCTAGTCATGGTGGATCACGCCAAATCCACCATGAGTACTTAAAAATGGTTTTGAATTTTGGGTCAGAGTGATTGGTTAAAACAAGCCAATCGAGACTTGATGTGTGCTTGATTCAGGTAAGGCCAGTTTGATATAATTCAGGTCATGCTCATATCAACATAAAATATTATAATTGATTGCTCAAAATTTACCCTCTTCAAATGAAGATGAACACGCATGATTATCAGGTTAATTTCAATTTTAATTAAATATAATTCATATTTTGTACTTAATAATTGGTTAAATAAAATTATTTTAAATATTTTTATTATTTATTTAAATAATTTACTGGTCCGATCATTGTAGAACATTTGATGAAAATTTGATTTTCAAAAAATCCTAAACTTACATTGTCAATTCGAATGATAGTAAACAAAAATAAATTGAAATTATAAGGCACATACCAACCTCTATAGAGTCCAATTATCATCTTTCTTAAGAGTCAATTTCTATTTGATGCATTGGGGGATCCAAAGGGGGGGCCAAGTAGGGTCAATTGACCCCCTTTGGATTTGAAAAAAATTAGTAAATTAATATATAAAAATATTACAAGCACTTCTAAAATTTTACATTATTTTTTAATTAATTCCACTATATTTTATTTTTATTTAATCATGATAGATTATATATATTACAAACTAAACCAAAAATAATTGCACAAATTTAATAATATTATCATATCAATTTTATTACAAGATTTATACCATTGTGTTTCCAAAGTAAAAGGAAACCTAAAGTCGCAAGAAAAAAGTAAGAAAATAATATTATAGGTTAAAAGATTATTTTTTATCCAATATTTGATAAGTTAAAGTCAAATTTTTACTCAACTATCAAAGTCAACTATTAGTTTTAAAAATCAAAAAATATTTATATTATTTTATTTAAATATTATGATTGATGTGTATTTCAAGTATAAACATCATTTTTTAAACTAATTAGAGGTAAATGAATTATTTTATTTTATTTAAAAAATATAATATAGTTTCAATAATTTATAATATGATATTTACATCTTTAATTTATTATTTTTTATTATATAATTTTTATTTTTTTAATTATTGAAGGGCAATATAAATTTTTCAAAATTTCAAAAACATTTTCAACTTTTTAAAAGGCCAAAAGACAATTTCCCACCCATAGTTTCAGGCGGGGACAAAGTCCCACCCGCCTAAGTTTAAAGCCGCTTTTCCCACCCTAGTCTATTTTGTTATTATTTTTCTACTGAAATGACTAAACTACCCTTTTAAAAATAAAAAATTTATAATAAAAATATAAAATAATTTTTAAATATAAATATTTTTAAAATATATTTAAAAAAATATTAAAAAAAATTTTTAAAATTTTAAAAAATTGCCGCAGACACCGCCGCCGGCACCGGTGGCGGTGGCCGCCCAAAATAGAACCAAGTGGCCATTTCCGGCCACCTGGTTCTAGGGGAGGCCAGATCTGGCCTCCCCGTTCGGTGGAGGCGGCCAAATCGGTCGCCTCCAGTTTTGGAGGAGGCGTCCAGATCTGGCCGCTTCTGACAATATTAGGTGCCGGAAACGGCCGTAAATGGCCGGCCTTGGCCCCACTGGCCGTTTCCGGCCTTTATTTCGGGCGGAGGCGACCAGATCTGGCCGCCTCCGCCGAACTGGGAGGCCAGATCTGGCCTCCCCTGGAACCAGGTGGTCGGAAATGGCCACCTGGTTCTATTATAGGCGGCCACCGCCACCAGTGCCGGCGGCGGTAGCTACTGGGATTTAAAAGTTTTTAAAATATTTTTAAACTTTTTTAAAATTTTTTAATATTTTATATTTATATAAAATTTATTTTATTAATTTATAAAATTTTAATATAAAAAGACAAAAATACCCCTGATGATTACTGTACAGTTATTATTTTTAATATTAAAAATAGGCTAGGGTGGGAAAAGCGGCTTTTAAACTTAGGCGGGTGGGACTTTGTCCCCGCCTGAAACTATGGGTGGGAAATGGTCCTTTGGCCTTTCTAAAATTCAAAAAGTCCCTTAACATTTTCATTAGCATCCTTAGAATTTTTAAAATATATAGTTTACCCCCAAAGATATAAATATATATTATTGACACTTCTATTTATCTTTGTAATAGTAATTTTTTAGTATCTTAATTAAAATTAATATAAATTAGAGTTAAAAAATATTTAATAAAAATTTGAGAAAAAATATTATTTTTGAGGCTATTTTTGTCTTTTTATTAATTTTATATAAATTTTAACAGAATTTATTAATAGATTTAATAAATACTTGAAATTTTGATTTTTTTCAAACTTAATAATTGGAAAATTGTCATTTAGCCTAGTAATATATATTCAAATCGTGAGTATTAATAAAAAATAAACTTATATGTCATAATTTATATATGTAATTTAATTATTTACTTAATTTTTAATTTAAAACTAATTAATCATATAATGACACATCAATTTATTTATATTTGTTAATATTCATTGTTTACACCTAATATATTATTGAAAGCTCAAAGATGGAATACCGACAAAACTTGAAAGTGATGAACAATGTGCATGTGCACCATCCACGTGGATTGGTTTTGGTTTTGGTTTGATTTGGTTAAGTAACAAAGGCAAAAATAAAAAGATATTTCCTTAAAATCCACAACAATTCAATAGCCATGAGATTGGCATGTGGAATTAACTGGTCAAATTCAATTTTGGAACCACAAGCCATTAAAAATTT
Organism: Anacardium occidentale; assembly: GCA_026122585.1. Taxonomy (NCBI): domain Eukaryota; kingdom Viridiplantae; phylum Streptophyta; class Magnoliopsida; order Sapindales; family Anacardiaceae; genus Anacardium; species Anacardium occidentale. Next base: position 441,807 of record JAJEJH010000301.1, read on the forward strand.
TGGAACCCTAAATTCCAAACAAGAATGCTCAAAGCAATTGTTTTTTATTTTGAAAGAGATAATCAATCATTCTTCGTAATTCAATTTTGTTATGGATTTTGTTCCATCTAGACACTATTTTTGGTTTAAAATTTTGAAATTTATGAATTGATTTTCTAGTGTAATGTAATAGTTACACAACGAATTCGATTATTTTAACATGCCTAATATTTTAAATTATGTATATCAAATAATGAAAAAAAATATTATCAATAGAATATTTAAAAACCGAGATTTCAGGTTATAAATTTTTTTGAGTTATTAGAAATCCTTTGATCAAAAGATTTTTACTTTGAAATTTTTTAAAATCATGAGTGCTCTTTCAATGAATCAATGTCATAGGAGGGTATATTAATCTTTCAACAAATATATTCTATAAAATACTAATAATGATCATATCTTAGTCATGAAAATATTATTTTCATCGAATATATCCATACATAAAGAGGGGAAAATAAAAATTGAATGCTTTTTTATTGTAATATAAGTTTGTATATGTATGCTAATATGAGGGAGAGTGTTCATGTTCTTTTTTTTTTTTTTTACAATTTGGTATCATTGAATCAAGAGGAGTTTAAATTGATTTAAAAAGGAAGAGTTATATGGTTTTTGATAGGGGGAGAATTTTTATTGCTTAACTTGATTAAATTATCTTTAAAACGGGGAGAAAAAAAATTTTCTGCTTAAGTAAAAACATTTTAACATGTCTTTTTGATTTATAACAGAAAGGGGGGAGGGGAAGGGGAGAGGGAATGCATGGGGTATGCTAAAATGGTATTTTTTTTAAGATATATTTTTGAATGAATTTTTTCTGTGCTTAATGTAACATCCCAGGGTTACATTTGTCTTTTAGGCTTCTAATATGGGGTTAGATTGAGATTGATGAGAATTCTAGGGTTGTGAGAAAGTTTTGGGGTGAAATAAATGTTTTTCTAGGGTTAGGTGGCTTATGCATGGATCCTATTGGAAGGATTTGCATGCAAGCGCAGGAAAATGACATTTTTGTAATTTTTCTATCATGCACGACTGTGCATGTGAGGTGCACACTGTGCATGCCAAGGTGTCGAATCCTTGTATTCATCAGTCTGTACAGTATAGTAGGTACATTCAGGTACACAGTTTTCAACATAGCTTTCAGATCAGCTTTCATATGAGTTTTCAAATATGAGATCCCAAGATCCAACAACAGTTTTCAGTAAACAGTTTTCAGAAAACTATTTTCAGTATACAGGCTTAGGCCTAGCTATGTTTTCAGCATATTGCATAGCATGTCATTGTTATATGACACAGTAACATATCATTCAGAGAATGATAAGATCAGTAAGAATAATAAAACAGTATATAAGCATGATATGAAACATCGTGTAATAAGACACGAATATCAGAACAGTAAAACATGAAAAGCCATTTAATGATACGTGAACTTTAGAAAACAAGTAACAGAACAGTAAAGAGATAAACAGCAGAATAAAAAGCTTAATATAAGAATGATGACCATGAGAACCAGTTTGGTTTCCTCTCTTGTATAAGTCTATTACTGTATGTAATTATGTGACAATCCTCCGAGGAGCATTGGTTTCGGGTCAGAGATAGAAAATGCTTATTGGGTGAATATATCACTCACTCCCTACTTTCCTTTCTCTTGCAGGTCAGTATTTTGAGGGCTGGGAGGAGGAGATGGTTGTCGTTTGGGATCCATTTTGCTTTAATTTTTATAGCATGCTTCGGTTTGCATGCTTGTTCAGTTTTGTTTGCATGTAAATGTGCATGTTTTATCACACACATACTTTGTAAATATTTTCAATATAATAAAATCTTAGGCGTGTATATGTATATGTATACATTCGTACCACAGGTTTTTCGTTGTGCCATTTCAGCTTAGTTTAGGTATTTCTGTTGGGTATTATTAGCCATATTTTTCTTATCTATTAATCTTATATTTTCATTAAATTATAGAAAAGCAGTAAACAGTAATACTCAGCAGGAGTGCCTACACTTAATTGCATTTTAACATAAGTTTTGTCATCAAATCAAAAAGAGGGAGATTGTTGGATCCCTGTAGGTTTGGAATTGATGCAAAACTTAGGTAAAAACACCTAACCAAATCCTTGCATGAAATGATCATGATAATAAAGGACAAAAGGTTTTTTTTTTTTTTTTTTTTGTAGAATTTGTCCAGCGTACAACTGTGTGTGTGCTATAAAGGCAATACACAAGTTGGTTAAGTCATGTAAAACATTTGTGCATGAAAAAGCAAAGGCACATAACTGTGCGAGTTACGAACACACGATCATGCATCATAAGTCAAAGACATATTACCAAAGTCTACCAGAGTTACGAACACACGATCATGCATCATAAGTCAAAGACACACTACCAGACACACACACACAAGTTGGTTTTGGTTTGATTTGGTTAAGTAACAAAGGCAAAAATAAAAAGATATTTCCTTAAAATCCACAACAATTCAGTAGCCATGAGATTGGCACGTGGAATTAACTGGTCAAATTCAATTTTGGAACCATAAGCCATTAAAAATTTTGGAACCCTAAATTCCAAACAAGAATGCTCAAAGCAATTGTTTTTTATTTTGAAAGAGATAATCAATCATTCTTCGTAATTCAATTTTGTTATGGATTTTGTTCCATCTAGACACTAATTTTGGTTTAAAAATTTGAAATTTATGAGTTGATTTTCTAGTGTAATGTAATAGTTACACAACGAATTCAATTATTTTAACATGCCTAATATTTTAAATTATGTATATCAAATAATGAAAAAAAAATATTATCAATAGAATATTTAAAAACCGAGATTTCAGGTTATAAATTTTTTTGAGTTATTAGAAATCCTTTGATCAAAAGATTTTTACTTTGAAATTTTTTAAAATCATGAGTGCTCTTTCAATGAATCAATGTCATAGGAGGGTATATTAATCTTTCAACAAATATATTCTATAAAATACTAATAATGATCATATCTTAGTCATGAAAATATTATTTTCATCGAATATATCCATACATAAAGAGGGGAAAATAAAAATTGAATGCTTTTTTATTGTAATATAAGTTTGTATATGTATGCTAATATGAGGGAGAGTGTTCATGTTCTTTTTTTTTTTTTTTTTTTACAATTTGGTATCATTGAATCAAGGGGAGTTTAAATTGATTTAAAAAGGAAGAGTTATATAGTTTTTGATAGGGGGAGAATTTTTATTGCTTAACTTGATTAAATTATCTTTAAAACGGGGAGAAAAAAAAATTTCTACTTAAATAAAAACATTTTAACATGTCTTTTTGATTTATAATAGAAAGGGGGGAGGGAATGCATGAGGTATGCTAAAATGGTATTTTTTTTTAAAGATATATTTTTGAATGAATTTTTTCTGTGCATAATTACATTTTAACATAAGTTTTACCATCAAATCAAAAAGAGGGAGATTGTTGGATCCCTGTAAGTTTGGAATTGATGCAAAACTTAGGTTAAAATACCTAACCAAATCCTTGCATGAAAAGATCATGATAATAGAGGACAAAAGGTTTTTTTTTTTTTTTGCATAAATTGTCTAGCGTACAACTGTGTGTGCTATAAAGACAATACACAAGTTGGTTAAGTCATGCAAAACATTCGTGCATGAAAAAGCAAAGGCACACAACTGTGCGAGTTACGAACGCACGATCATGCATCATAAGTCAAAGACACACTACCAGAGTCTCCCGTGCAAGTCCAATCATGCTCATGTCATAAAAGTTATACTGGGTACACACTCATGCACAAACAACACATGCTCAAGCGAGGTGAAGAAATTTGATCGTGTGATGATCATACAGGTATTGTGCATGAAGTCGTGTAAGCTTTTGAAAAAACCAAAGCAATGAAGCCTTAAAGATGCATGACCACATGTGTAGAGGTTATGCCTATGCAAGCATACACGATAAGAGAGAATATGACCATTAGAGAGTGCATATCAACAAAAGCATGATCGTGCAAAAGAAGGACACGACAGTGTGTCTACCCATATTCGCTCCAACAGCTCTTAAATCATCTCCAACAGCTAATTCTTTTCAAAAGCTATAAATTAGAGTTGATTTGAAGACTCAAAAGTTAGAGAATCACACCTAAAACAATAATCCCTTCTTCTCTAATTTTTCTCCTCAAATTTCTCTCACTAGACTATTTTTGTAAATCATTTAAGAGAAACCATTAGAAACTTAATTGTTATATTTGTAATAGCTCGATGGTAGAATTGTCTTTTTAGGCTTTAAATTGGGGTTAAAAGTGTGATTTTGTGTTAAAAAATAGATTTATGAGGGTTCATGGATAATTTAGTCATTTAGAAGCTATATGTAGCTTGTACATAGGTATTCTTCGAAGAATATCCCATGTATGACATGAAAAACAAGAAAATTTGATATTTTCATGGGACACACAATTGTGTGTCTTAGGCACACAACTTTGCATCGTGTTATTCAGTCATATATACTTTTATTTTTTTAGTTTCGTGCAGTTCCAGCTTTCATCTTCTTCTTCTCCTTTTACCTCAGTGAACCTTAGAGTAGTAAAGAGAGATCAACCAGTAACTCATCAGTAGATTAGAGATTCAAAAACCCCTAGAGAGAGAGATTCAACAACTATGGCTAGAGGTAAATGTTCCCTTACCTCTTTCACCTCGTTTTATAGCATCTTCTCCTTGTCATTTGAGTTATATGGATGGTTATTGCTTGCTTGATGCTTGTTTAGCTTGTTTAAGCATGTGACTAATGATTTAGAAACTGATTGAGTGGTTGATTTCATGATAATGTGTGTATATATATGTCTGTGTTTCATGCTTTTTTTGTAAGATGTGGCGTGATTGACATAAGATTTTAATGTATATATTAATGCTTGTTGAGGCCTAAAGTTCTATTAATGATAGATTTTGACCAAACACATGACTGTGTGCCCATTCCCAATTTCACACATCTGTGTAAGTAAGACACAGGAGTGTTGTATTTGCAATTACACACTTATGCAAGTATGGGACACGACCTTGTGCCTTGATGCACGCTTGTGTTGTAGCGACCCCTACCCTAGGTTACTGTGCACTACGGAAAAATACTGTTCATAATAATAAAATATACCTGAGACGGGGACCTCTACAGTAAAATCTGCTGCTGTATAAAAATTTTCTTAATAAAGAAACTGAAAATGTAATTTACTGCGAAAGTAAATCAAACATAAGCGTGAAAACCCAGGCTGCTCATGTATAAAAATAAATGATCATACAGTGTACTAGGGTATAATACACACATATTTGTATACATGAGAACTAAAGCATGCGAGCCAACATGCCACTGCTGCTGCCGAGCCATATCCCTAAAATCTCGCAGCGGTCTCGCTCCAGCTCAGCCACTCGAATCACTGACCTGCAAAAGGAAACAGGGAAGGGAGTGAGTGACAAAGTCACTCAGCAAGCGTTTCCAAACACAACACTCGCAGGTCAAACATCGCTAACTACGTGACTCGTCACGTAGAAGGTTCTGCCAGACAGTTTCTTACTGAATTCTGTTATAATTTTGTTCTGATACTGTTCTGTTTCTCATCTGTTTATCATGAGATGCTGTACATGACAATGAAATGTATATGCTGATGTCATGTATACTGAAAAGCTGTAAAACTTGCCCTCAGGCTTGTTTTTCTGAAAAACTGTCTTTTCTGAAAACTCTTTTTGATAATAAAACTGTGATTCGAAGATCCTGAAAATATACATATAGTATATACTGAAATCTGTATCAGAAAGTATTAAAAATATCTGAAAATATCTGTTATGCTGGCCAGACTGATGAATACAGGGATTCGGCACCCTGGCCGTGTGAGTTCAAGTCCTACAGAATCTACTGATGCACAACCAGCACTCTCTCTAACGAGCTTGGTCAGTGATCATGTCCTCTCTAGCGAACGCTGGTTTCCCTCTCTAGCGGGTGTGCGAACTCACAGGCGTCCCCTCGTATTCGCCCCTATCTGATATATGAAAAATCATATATGTATAACTGAAAATCATGCTTTTGGATCCTTGGATCCAATCTGAAAATATCTGGTATGGCATGTCGTGCTAAATGCAGATAATCATGCATGAAATGCTGATTAATTAGCTAATTTCTGAGTTCTGTGTGCTTAGAAATGGCTTAGAGTGGCTTAATACTCTTTTAAATTCAATTACCGCTGATTTCTGAAGTGCACGGGCGTGTGTTCTGGGACGCATGGGCATGTGTCAAGGCACCCGGGACCGTGTCCCCGTCGTGCTACTAGGCGTGCAACATTCTGGAATATTTTCATGAAAACTGGGCAAGGCACACGGGCGTGTGGGACAACACACGGGCGTGCATACTGAGGCACATGGGCGTGTATTGCACTGCACGGGCGTGTGGCTGCCTTCTTCTTCTTCCCGTGTTCAACGAACACGGGCGTGTGGAATTAGGGGAAAACACATGGGCGTGTGTACTAGGGCACACGGGGGTGTGTCTGGGTTTTCAGACGCACACGAGTAGCATACACGGCCATGTCCCATGCAGAAATGAGGACGCACGGGCGTGCCTCAGGGACACACGATCGTGTGCTCGACCCAGAAACTACAGAATACGTCTGAAAATCCAGAAATTCCCACACAAACACTTCCACACTCCAAAACCAACACACAATCAAGCTAAATAACGCTACTAGCATGCCCATAATTATCATTTCATCAACTCAAACACGCCATATCTCATACATGAAGCATATATCATCTGAAAATAGTATATACGCATATAAATCATGGAAACCACTCAATCATCAAATCATGCCTCATTTCACAGCTCAAACATGCTGGAAACAACTCAAATAAGCACACATGAAGATCACATACACTGGAAACAGCCAAACAGGCTCTGAACAAGCGAAAGAGGTAAGGAATTCACTTACCTCGCGCCATGGAAGCTCTATCTCTCTCTCTGGAAGATTCAGGATCTCGAATCTGAAGCTGAGCTGCTGGGGGATCTCTCTCTGGAACTCTAGGGTTCACTGGAGCTGAAGGAAGAAGAAGAGAAAATAAGCTGGGAGCTGGAAAACTGAAATCTGCGCGCAACTGGAAAACAAAACAAATAAATCTAACTGGGGCAAGACACACGGTCGTGTGTCTAAGGCACACGGTCGTGTGTACGGTGAAAAATAGCCATTTCCACCCACCCACATGCGCAGAAACACTGACTAAGCCCCAAAGGACTTCTAAAATGACTCTTCTACCCCCCCTGAACTCTCAAAAATGACAATTATACCCCTTGGGTCATTACATGTGTGACTAGCCAAAGTTTCATGATACAAATTTCAAAAGCTAACACGATTGACACACAGTCCTGTGTGTCTTCCTACACTCTTGTGTGCCAAGTAATATATGCCCGTATACCTTAAAAAAAGCACAAAATCAACTATAAAGCAATCTTAAGCCACTCTAAGCCACTTTTAAGCATACATAACTCAATAATATCAAGATTAAACAGCATATCGTGCATGATAAGCAGTATAGAGCATGACATGCCATACCAAAATTTTCAGAAATGGATCTAATGATCCAATAACATGTTTTTAAAGTATAGTATACAATGTTTTAGACATCAATTAGAGGTGAATACGAGAGAGTGTCTATGAGTTTGCATACCTATTAGAGAAGGAAACTAGCGTCCGTTAGAGAGGACATGGTCATTAGCCAAGCTCGTTAAAAATAGTACTAATTATGCATCAGTAATTTCAGTAAAATTGAACTCACATGGCCAGGGTGCTGAATCTTTATATTCATTAGTCTAGTCAGCACAACAGTTATTTACTGATACAGTATTTTCAAATTCAGTTTTTCAATATATACTATATGTACATGTTCAAGATCTTCGGATCATAGCTTTTATTTCAAAAAGAGTTTTCAAAAAACAGACCCAATGGTAGATCTTTATAGTTTTTAGCACTGACATGATATCAAAACATACATATCATGTCATATGCAACACTTCATGAGAAACAGAACTATATAAAGACAAAAGATAGTACAGAAAATAGAAACATCTCAGAAATAAAGAATAAAGAAAATATTAAAATAGAAAGTCACGAATGAGACTATGTTTGAAACCTGCTTGTGTTAAAGATAAGAAACATTTGCTGAGTGATTTTATCACTCACCCCTTTTTCTTAATTCCTTTTTTACAAGTTAATGATTATTATGGCTGAGTTGAAGGCGAGAAGGTTATGAGCTTTAAGATACGGGTTGGTAGTAGATAGCATGTTCATAACTCACATGTTTTTATACAGTTTTGACTAGTGCATATCTATGTATTCTATTGTTACATTGTATACATAGTATGTTTTATAAATGAGACACCTAGGAAGTTTCAATGCATGCCCAATGTTTTCTTGTCATTATCATTGGAAATTCATATTTACAATTTCTGCATAAAATTTTTTAATTTAGTAATAGCTTTTACTATAAGGATTCCCGTTATAGGCCTATTATTAGTATAATAATAATATTATTAATATTATTATTATTATTGTATAGTAGTCTACAATGACTTGTGGCGAGGATGTAAGACCCGCCGCCACGAGTACCCCTGCTACTGAATTCTGAGAGGGCCTTTTATTAATAAACTGAAAACTCGGGTACCCGTGATGGGAATCCTACGAAAATAAATAAACTTCTTGAAATCTGCTATACATTTAGAGTTACACATGCGGAAGGTGAAACTGGAATACATACATCTGAAATATACATATTGTTCTATACAATGGGCCCACTGGCCTTTTCATACCTACATATACTTTTTCTGTACATCTGGATACATCTGAAAACATACAAAAGATACATACGACCACACAGGTCCAAAACTGAATATACAAAACTGAGATTGGGGTGTGTGTGCCCTCTCCGTCAGCCTCGATCCAACCACTCCTCAGAAAACAGCACGAACACCTGAAAAGGATGGAAGAAGGAGGGGGATGAGTGATAAAGATCACCCAGTAAGCGCTCCTTACTTCCCTCAAAACCCAAGCAAGCACAAACAATCACAATAATCAAACATACCTGGGCCTCGGCCCTAATCATACATCTATGCGCTTGCTGGAATCTGAAATTGATAACTGAATCTCATTCTCATTATTATTCATGTCATAATGTGTATGTCATGTCCTGCTACTGAAATATCTTATGGATGCATGCATCTGAAAACTGAATATCTAAATGTACCCCAAAGGTACCTGCTGTGCTGATCAGACTGGTGAACACAGGGATTCGACATCCTGGCCATGTGGGCTGAACAGTCTAGCTACTGGCTAGAAAGCTGAATCTGAATACTGCTGCCCAATCTGACTGGTGTCAGATGGTAAAATCTGAAATGCTGCTGAGCGTCCTGACTGGTGTCAAAAGGCTGGGTCCCACAGATACCCCCTCGTGTACCACTTATACTCTTACCCGTACATCGGGTTCTGAATACTGAATACTACTGAATTCGGATCTCTTGATCCTTTCTGAAGCTACATGTAATGCCATGATATGCATATGCAGCTTATTATCTGATTTCATGCTCATTTGATGCTTATCTGAAGTCAATTAGCCTTTATTCTGAATTTGCATGCTTAATTAATCAATTAATATTCTTTTTCTGAAAATCTGCAGGTGCACGGGCGTGTAGGAAAAGTGCACGGGCATAAGCCAGGACGCACGAGGTCGTGCGCTGGTCGTGCGTCTGACCGTGCAAGCTACTGGAATTTTTGGAAAACATTCACTGAAAGCGTATGCACGGGCGTGCGTATACGGACACACGGGCGTGCAGGTGCATTTTCTGGTCGTGCACACAGCGTGTACACGGGCGTGCATCTGGAAAAACAAAGGCACACGACCGTGCCATGCAGGTGCACGGCCGTGCGTCTTGTTCTTCAACAAGAGCACCGCCGGAAATTGCCTAAACTCATGCCAATTTGCATTCAAACTCAAAATCACTCCAAATATGCATTCCCAGCACTTCATATAACACAATTCAAGTACCCAACTCAACATGCATCAAGCCACATGAAAACTACCATGGAAGCTTCTTGATTCTCTCACTAAAACACATACACCACACATGCATGCTTCAAGGGTGGAAATTCATCATCAAAATCAACATGCAAGGCCATATAAACATTCCAATCATTCATCCACATGCAATTAACCCATCCATAGCATCAAAACTCACAAAGCAAGCGAGGAAACTCAAGGAAAAGGTAAGAGAACACTTACCTCGCGCCATAGCTTCTGAAAACTATTTCCGAACTAATCTCTATGCTCTCTCGCAGGATTGGGAGCTACTTGCTGCTGGTTTTCTTCTCTAATGATGGGAGGAACTGAAATGGAAGAAAGAAATTTGGCTGAAATGCAAATGGGTAAGAAAATGAACTAATTACTCACGGCTCACTTATATATTATGTTATGCACGGTCGTGCATCAAAGGCGCACGGGCGTGCCCAAGGGAAAATAAGCATTACTTATTTCCTGCTCACTCGCCTGATCGAATCCTTCCGAAAGGATTTAAACAAAAGTCACACGGCTCCGAAAACTTACTAACTCACCCCTAAACTTTACTAGACTCCCAATCTCTCTCTGAATCTCATTTCTAACCCCAAAACTCTTCCCCTAAGGGCTTTTCTAACCTGGGATGCTACAGAGGACTCCTACAGTATCTACCTTTTAGAGACTTATTTCTTGTAATTCCTCACACCCTTGGGCACAATCTTATGAAACTAGTGTCGAGATGAATCCTTGTGGAAAACTATATCAAAGGTGTAGTCCCTTGTTTATAAACTAATATTAGAAGGGTAAAATCCCTTGTGCAAAAACTATTATATCTTCGGGGTTGAGAATAGTGAAAAAAGGCTTCAAGCGAGGTAACTTAGAAGAGTGAACATAAGAAGCTTGTAGAAAAGCTTCGAACCATTTTTAAAAACAACTAAACACTTCTTTCCCTTACTATCTTTAATTAACTTTACTTATTTTATATGTTTATGTGCTTGGCTTATATTGAATGATTTAATTGTTGATTGATTGGTTAGTGAATAAGAAAACAGTGTTAAGGTTTCTAAAGTTTTAAAAAAAAATTTATTCACCCCTTTCTAGGTTTTTTCCATTTTGGATTTGGGGTTTAACACAAGGTAAATCAAAAGTAGGGTTAATTTTATATAGAACATACCTATAGGAAAAGTAGCTAACTTCTTCTTCTTATCAAGGAATATTGTACAATGTCTCTTTTAGTGGCTTGATTTGTCATAGAAAAAGCAAAGAACCTATCCTTTTTCTACACTACCTGGGGGCTATAAAGCAGTAGGAGCTTGGGCTTGGACTTGTGCCTTAGGTTTAGGTTTGGCTTTATCCTTGCTTTTACCCTTGACCTTTTGTCTTGTCACCAACCAAGAGTGCATCCTTACCATTTCCTTTATTTATATCTTGCTCAAAAATCTTAATAATGCCTAGTAATTCAACAAGAGATTTCTGTTTATCTACAAGGTTAAAATTCATGACAAAGTTTAACCTTGAAGGAATTCAACACCAGGTCAACTGTCAGCTTATTATCCATGATAAACCTTAAATTGGCTAGTCTTTTTATGTGACCATCATTTTGGCTACTTGAGTACTTACTTGTGTACCCTCAGACTTCTTACAACTGAGTAGACTAGAACTCACTCGATATCATTCAATCCTCTTACGAGTCCTTTATATTCCATGAAAGTGAAGAAAAATAGACTAAACACCATTTCTTCCTACTAAACTTATAGTTTGGATGACATAGAAGCCAACATTAAGCACTAGACTTCTATACAGTTTTTAAGATATAGCTTATGAGTTTCTTTCTCAACTTTGGTGGCATCGAGACTAGGCTTAGAAGGTGAAACTCCTGTAAACACATACAACCAATCTTTTTTATGTAGGACAATCCAAAAATTCTTATACCAATCAAGAAAATTAGCACCATCAAACTTGTTCTCTTTATCCATAATGATATGTAGCAAATTTGTTATTATCATGGTGGTTATGTGAATCTAAATATGTAGACAAGTGTTTAATTAGTTGATTATTAATAGTTCATTTAATTAGGTTTTCATTAAACATTCTCACTATTTTCTTTAAGCCAACAACCCTCATTATTGCATTCAGTAAGTCCCAATAAACTTTCTAGTGGACTAAGATGTTATCAAATTAACTCAACATTTGCTTTGGCAAATAAGCCAAGATAACATGAATAGATAAGTCAATCAAACCAATCAACAAAAATCCAAGATCTCAAGTTAGGAGTTGCCCCAACAAATTATGTTGACCTCAATTATAATTTTTGGTATTAGTGAGTTGGATACTACATATCACTATGTATTGACCACTCAGCCTCTAATGGCAAACAAACAAAACTATATTAGCTAAGTCGAACCCAATATAAGCATCAACTGGTTTCCAATTGGTATAAGTGTACCCTTCACTTTGGCAAACAAGATTTCAGTGAATAGAGGCTTGCCCTAGATGTTTTATATTTGAAGGTTAAAAAAACTTAATATTTATTGATGGGTTTTATTTTTTTAGGTCTCATTAATTTTAGTTTGCATGTAAGGTGATATTTGTAAAATAAAACCTAAACATGGATACTATAAGACAAAAAATTTAAACGTGCTAGTGTATAAGTATCAAATTATAGTCAGGCATTTGAGCCAAAGAAACCAACCACCTCGATGTAGTTCTTTAATCTCAAGACTCCTAGTATGCTACTCCTCCTCCTTTCTAAGCCTTCAAGGAATTTATAATATTTTACCTTCTAGTTACATATCTCTAAGAAATTTTCAATTAATCCATATTTTAAAGTTTACATTGTAAATTCATAAACCTCATGTTATATACAAGGGGAGAGAAGTGAGAAAAGAAATTACATTATAAAATCATAAAAGAAGGCAAGACAAACAGACCTTATTTAAAATTATAACATCTATTTCCAAAATATCCAAATATATATAGGTCGGTCAAATTCATATACCAAACGTCATATATATACAATGACAATTATTTAAACATACAATCAAAATTAAATTAGATTAAATTTTAATTAATTAACCATATGTCAAATTACATTTTAGTCATTATAATTATACAAAATTACAAATAAACCCCTAAATAATATAAATATTACATTTAACCCTCAAAGTAGTCAACCAAGTCATAATGTAAAAAACATGTCACACACAATCATATGTTTTAAGACACATAATCCTGACAAATGAAAACTCACAACACAACACACGATCATGATAGATCAAAACTTGTCACACATAACTGTATGATTATCATACACGATCATGTGTCAAACTCGTGCATCAGACACCATGCATATACAATGACAATCATATACACATACAATCAAAATTAAATTAGATTACTTTTAATTAATTAACCATGTGTCAAATTATTTTTAGCCATTATAATTATAGAAAATTATAAATAAACCCTTAAATGATATGAAAATTACATTTTGACCCTCAAGGTAGTCAACCAGGTCATAACGTAAAAATCACATCACACACACACAATTGTGACAAATCAAAATTTGTCACATACAACCGTGTGATTCTCATACACGATCATGCTTCCTATAAAATCTAAAATTCTAGAGAATTTTAGATCCTTACATAGGTAAGGACCCAGATTCAAACACAAATCAAAAGTTATCAACTCTTGTATGTGTGTGACTTGTAAACACCCTACTAACTTGGTAGCACCCAAATTTAAACACAGATCGAAGGTGACTTCTAACAAAGCATCATGACCATCTAAATAGCAGAGTGTCAACGAACAGTTCTAAGTTTGATCATGCATAATACAATCCATTTATCATTGTGTTTTAAGAGATTGAAACATAGATGTGTGTTTATCTCAAAAAGCTCTCATATATACAAATTTTTAAATCAAGACATTAGATATGATAATGATTAATCCAAGTATAGACATAGACTTAGTGGTTTTAGATATACTTTATAGAGACATAAGACTCATGTTTAGAAGTGAAAAATCTTATATTGATCTACCATAACCTTCATACTAATCATGATGTAGTCGATTACTCACCTTTGTAACATCCTATTATCTTGGTGCATTTGATGACATAAAAGGCATCACTCTTAGTATAAGGAGATCTAATGGACCTCAAGTTAAAAGATCATATGTATCCATCAAGTTATCAAAATTAATCTATAGACACGATAAAACATGCTCTATGTGGGATCCTTATCATTGGGTCAATTCAGTGAACATCATCACAAAATCATGCACCCATATATAGAACTAGATTGTAAGCAACAAACCTTAGTAGGTATAAACCATCACCATCTTTTGATGAGATTACATACACTATGACAATTTTATACCATCACTTATGCCCAAGGTTTCATAATGATGTCAAGATTATAAATCGTTCTAATATGACCATTATTGTGCACATAAAAAAAACACTATTAGTCAACTGATTCCACTGTCTTGATTCTACCATACTAAAGGCACATTATATACATATATATAATCATTTATTTACATATTACAATAATGTCTAAGTAAATACAAAAATATAATAAAAGATATAAGACTATAAGGTACCAATCCTAACAAGGTGTTCTTTTGGAAGAGTTTGAGTCTAGCAATTTATATAGAGTTACAATAAACCAAACAACAAAACTCTTGGGTTGTTATATCCTAAAGGAGATGCATTAAGTTTTTTTTTATTTTGTTATTTTTAAAAAGACAGATTCTACAATACGATATGATAGGTGATGCACAATATAAAAAATTAGGTTTTTGATTACCATATTTTCGATTATACAATAGATTATGAGCATAACAACTAGTTGGACTTTTATCTTGACATGAATGAATCATAGAGGGCTCAAATCTCTTTAAAGAGAACAAAATATTGGTACCTCAACCTTATAGTTTTAATACAATCTTTATTGTTCCTCTTGTATTGATTTGTAATAAATTATAATTTTATTACAACTTTACCAACCATTTTTAGGAGATTTAAAAATATAAAGGTTGCATAAGACAAACCCATCAATCAAATTAGAGGTCAACAAGCCTTTCAAGTTTCATGTTTTCCATTTCAAAAAGTGGAAAGGTAAGGTGTTATTCTATCATAATCTCTATTTGATGGCTGATGTTCTCACTAAAAAAATCCCAATAAAGAGAATATGGAAGGCATAACTAAGGAAGAGCTACCACTTGTGTTTCTCTTGGTCATGCAAAGAATAATACAATATATATGTTTCTTGACTTTGGTGGCCTATGTTCTCACTAAAAAAATCCCAATAAGGAGAATATGGAAGGCATAACTAAGGAAAAGTTGCCACTTGTGTTTCTCTTGGTTATGCAAAAAATAATACAATATATATGTTTCTTGACTTTGAAAAGAATGTGATTTTTTAATTCAATGATACAAATTTTCATAAAGATAAGTTTCCTTTTAAATCTTGAAATAATGGGAACAAGTTATCTCACAAAATATCATGAGTAATCCTACCTCTTCATCTTCTATTTTATTTCTTGCATAATTGCTATTGACTTTAAAATAAATGAGTGTGATAAGTACATATATCATATATCTATCAACAATTCACATGTGATTATTTGCCTTTATATGTAGATCTTTGGCTATAACTTACATGTTGTTCAAGATATAAAGAAAATGCTTGGAAGTCATTTTGATATGAAAGATCTTGGTGAGGCAAAATTTATTTTAGGCATTAAAATCACTAGAACTAGTGATGATATATTTCTTGATCAATCACATTATATTGAGAAAATTTTGAAAAAAAAATAATTATGCTAATTGTAAGCATGTAGCAACTCTTTTTAATTTCAGTATTCACTTGTTTCTTGTTGAAAGTGATTATGAGATTTGAAATAAAAAAGAATATGCTAGTATGATTGGTAGTTTGCCTTAGGCAAGATTGCATTAAACCTGACATTGCTTATGTAGTAAGAATTCTAAGTAAATTTACTAGCAAGCCAGATAAAGAGCATTGACATGTCATGGGAAGAATTATGAAATATTTATTTGGTACTAAAAACTATGACTTGTTTTAGTGATGTTGATCAAAACACATAGTTAGGTGATTCTTTCTCTACCATTGGTTATGTTTTTGTTTGGGTGGTGGTGCTATACGTTGGAAATAGAAAAAAACAAACTGTATTTGATAACTCTACTATAAAGATTAAGCTAATTGCATTAACATTAGCAAGTGAGAGTGCCAACTAACTAAAGGACTTATTATTTGATATCCTATTTTTTAAAAAATTGTTTCATCTATCTTAATACATTACATAGATTTGTTACAAGTGATAGAGTAAGAAACTCTTTTTACAATGATAAATCCAGACCTATAAAAAGGAAACACAATATTATAAGATCATACTAGAGTAATAGCACCATTAACATAAAGTACGTTAAGTTTCTTGATAATTTTGCAAATCCATTTACCAAGGCCTTGGCAAGAAAAAGGGTTTAGAGCACATCAAAGGAGACGGAAATGAAGCCCATATAATCATGATCCACGTATGAGGAAACCCAACTTAAGGACTAAAGATCTTATAATTAGGTCTTATAGGAAGAACGAATCTTATAGTGGACATAAAAAATGCACTATTTTTATTCAGTCATTCATCCTTATGATGTGATTACATTATCCAATAATGATTGGAGGGTTGAGGTACCAAATTCTTAATGAAAATCTATAGCTCTTTATGAGTGGGATGTTAAGAGTTACATGAGTACCTTTGACAGATTTCACCTATATAAGTATGAAAGTAGACTCACTTTCTATAAGAATTAGGCTCAATCTCAAAAACACTCATGAAAACTAGGAAAATATAAGGTCGTAACATGCTATCCATGAAAACTCAAATTCAACACCCAAATTGTTATATGTGAGCAATAACTTTAATTTCCCTAAAGTAGTCAAAGTTCAATGTCCAGCATACTCTGACTCTGGAGTGAAGTTTATTGTTTCACTAAATTGAGGTTTAATGCAAAGCATACCTTCACTAAGCACAATAATCTGTCTTTATCTAATATTTTTTATCTCTTTCATACATTGTCAATTGTATTTACCAAAACTAAAAAGTGAGTAAGAGAATGTTGCATCTTTCATTTTTTTTAATAATATTTATTTTATATTTATGTTATGGAAGATGAAAGATAAAATGTTTGAGTTAATGAAGATTTAAGATAAGTTGAGAATATGAAAAGATGGAAGATGAAAGGTTTAAATTAATAGAAATTTATGATGAGTTAAGAATATAAAAAGATGGATACTAGTATATAAACTTCTTATATCATTCATTATACATATGTATTCACACATCTTTAAATTTTTGTTTAAAAGAAAATATTAGCTAGAGAAAGGTGCTCTTTTGGAGGAGCTTGGTTTTAGCAAATTGTGTAGAGTTGCAATAAACCAAATAACGAAACTCTTAGATTTTTGTATCCTAAAGGTGACGGGTTACGGATTTTGTCTACTACACTAATTTCTAAGTTTTGTTATCCATAAAACACTTAAATCTCCTTAAAAAAAGCAAGTTATACTTGTGTCAACCTTATAATTTTTATGTAATCTTCATTACTCCTCTTGTATTTATTGATAATAAAATTATTATTTTATTGCATTTCACCAACATAAACTATATAAACTCATTGAAATTAAATGGAAAAAGAGTTTAAAAATAATTTACTAAATAATACTTTCGTATTGCATGTAATAAGATTAATTCAAAAACTTGTAAGTTGGTCTTTAAAATTAATACTATTTGCCAAATTATTCACCATTCATTAATTTTAACAACTAAAACTAGAGCTGACAATTTGGGATATTATACATCAGCCTAACAAGGGGTTTGAGTTCAATAATTTTGACACTTACATATGTAGCAGGTTGTGTTCGTGTCATCTCATTTGCTTAATGGATCATGTTCAAGTTAACATTCTATAACTCAAATATAATCCATTTATGATATAAAAATATATATATGACAAAAAACCTTTTTATCAACCTAACTCAAAAGCAAATCGAATCAAACAAAGACAAATAAACCTTGATATTGTCGATATTGAACTAGACGAAGATGAAGAAGTGATACTAATGATTCTATGTAAGCACCTTGGTCCTAGAAAAATAAGATAAATATGCAAATAATAGATACTCATGAATAAAAATAAATTGATATGCTATTATGCAATTGAGTGATTTAATTGTTTACTTTTGTTTTAGTTTAAAATCGATCAATCACATAATAACAAGTAATTTTGTTTGTACTCATTAATACATAATGTTTGTATGATAAATATTATATCAAATGACTATTTCTCATCCAAACTTTGATGACAAGGAAAAGGCCAAATAACTATTTCCCACCCAAGGTTTGATGAAATGACATATTTCCATCCGTTAAGTTTGAAAAATCAAATTTTCACCTATCTATTAAATTTGTTTAGATTCTGTTAAATTTTTTTGTAAAATTACCAAAAAACAAAAATTCCCTCAAATTAAATAATGTTTTACTCCTATAATTTTATTATATATTTTTTACTCCAATTTATACTAATTTTAATTAAAATAATAAAAATTACTTGTACAAATAACTAGGGGCGTTATGATGAATAATACTATGTTTAGAAATAAACATAATTTTTAAAAATTTTAGGAGTGTTAATGAAAATTTTTAAGGGGTTTTTTAAGTTTGGGAAAGTTTAGAGATATTTTTGAAATTTTTAAATTTTTATATATACCTCTCAATTATTTTAAAAGTAACAACTGCACCTATAAAGTATACACAATTTCTAGAACAAAATAGAAGAAAAATCTATTTACCCCTTATAAGTTTTTAAAAAATGATATTTACACCTCAAATTTCACTTTTGTTGTAATATTTGGCTAAAATAACATAAACATCACAAACTACTACCTTTAACATATTAGTGAGAATTTGATTTTTTTTCAAACTTAACAGGTGAGAATCTGTCATTTTATCAAGCTTTAGATGGAAAACAGTCATATGGGCAAAGGAAAAATATAATGGAAAAACACAAATAATGTTTGTGTACGCCAATAGTTATAGTTATCATATGTAAGCTATGGAGTAATAGGTTACAAAATTGACATTACATACATGTTGCTGTATATACTATTGTTTTTAGGTAAATTTATAATTATCATAAATTATGTTAATAATTAGATAAAATTTTCAATAAGTATAAACAACAAGAATTCTACACAAAACTGACTGAAATAATGCAGCGGAAGTAGAAAGATGTAAGTCACATCATGATGGATTAAAACTTTATACAAATATACTAAAATTCATTGTATTTTCTTACTCAAAAGTACCATATATGGACATACTATTTTCAAGACACATGCATGAATTTTATACAAAAGTGCATGAAAACTTAACAAGCAAGTAAACTACAGTCTTGCTTCTCTGTCTAAAAACCATCTTTATACCCCCTATAGCCATAACCAGCTCAATCCTCATTAGCTCCTATCTGACAGACCTGCATAGAAAGAAACATGAAAAAATGAGTGATAAATCACTCAATAAGTGTTTTCCTAACTCTTTCTATCACAAGCAATGTTTCTCTTCTGAGGCAATCATGTATTTACTCAATCTTCTATTATAAAGTTGCATATCAGTCTAGGCCTAATAATGTACTTGTTAGTTGGTTTTGTTTTTGTTTCATGCTATATGTCATGATATGTATCTTGATGAAAATATGCTCTTTGCCCTTAGGCCTAACTTTCTGAAAATCTTGTATATCTAGTTAAAAGTATCTATGTGGATCTAAAGATCTTAAATTGGAATCTAAAAATAATATAATTACAAATATATAATGTTGATTAGGCTGATGAATACAAGGATTTGACACCCTGACCATGTGAGTTTTCAACCTTTTGACCCTCGCTTAGTAAGCTGAAATCTAAAAAACTGGAAATTAAACTGAGAACTAATAATTGATAGTCAGATGCACACTAGTGTATATTAATGTTGGCTCCTTCTTTAGCGGGCGTGCAACTCACAAGTGCCCCTTTGTATCCACCCCTAAAAGATGTCTAGAGCATTGTATTTTTTCTAAGTTTAAAACATGCATTTGGATCTTTAAATACTTTTCTGAAAACACTAGTATGGCATGTCATGTTATGATATACATATGATGCATCATATTCTTTTTTTTATCTTTTTATAATGTCTTACACTTGTTATAATAAGTTTTCTGTATTTTGTGCTTCATTCTAAGCTAAATTCTCAATTTTTGTTGGACACATAAAAGTGCATCAAGGTGCACGAGCCTTGCGCCAGTTGTGTGGCCTAATCATGCTAGCTTTTGTGATTTTTGTTATGTTTCTAATTTTCACTTGACGCACGGTCATGACCTTGCTTAAGTCTAATTGTGCATGAGTCCGTGAACATGATCGTGACCTGACAAAGCATGATTACATAGGCATGCGTCCTACGAGTGCACAGTTATACGTCTTGCTCTACTTCGCCATTAACACGGTTGAACGAGTTTAATCTTATCCAATTTCATTCAAAATGCAAATTAATCATCATTAATCATAATTTACACTCAATACACTCCCTATATACAAATTTTTCACATCATTAACATCAATTTCAATCATCAATTGTCCTAACTTCTTTAAAGCCATATATATATAAACATGCATGCATAACATATTTCTAAATAGAAACTTTCATCATCATCAGTGTCATATCATCATTCCTTCACCCAAACATGTCATAAAAATCATAACCATGTTGGAATCATCGAAAAACTCAATCGAACAACAACCATATACAAGAAAACAGGGGAAAGAGGTAAGAAACCACTTGCCTCTTGTCATGGCTGATCAAGTTTCTTTCTCTAGCTTGATTGGGAATCTTTATTTACTTTTCTTCTCTTATAGGGTTAGGATATCCTGAGAATTAGAAGAAAAATTGGGTGAAAATACTGAAGGGGAAAAGGATAAACATGACTTAAGTAAGGTAGTTGAAGAAACAAGCATGCACGATCGTGCTCCCTAGGGATGCATGATCTCGCATGGCAGGAAAATAAGAATTTTCCACTTTCTCGCGCTTCACATGAAAAACCTATAAATGGGAATCATACACATGGCACACTAACTTTCAAAACTAATTATTTTGCCCCTAAACTTTCTCAATTTTATTTTTATCATAAAATCTCACTTTTAACCCCAAATTTTAAGTCTAAAAGGACAATTCTAACCCTAGGATGTTACAAATACTTATGCAAGTTCATCAAACAACTTTACTTGCCATAATTTATAAGTCCTCAACCACATTCCAAACGTCATCCCAGTACAAGCACAATTATCCTAATGTCAGATAATGTTATATCTGTGTCAATCTCATAAAAGTTCATAATACTTGATTACTTACAAATACCACAAGGGTTGTCATGCTAATTTAACACTTAAGGACACAAACTTTATTATATCCTCTAACATGGTCACCTTATCTTACTACAAAAATTACCAAGCAAGAATACAAGTTATATCTATACTAACATACGAACATAATAAACAAGCATGTTTAATCTTTACTAACCTCAAGGATGTAGTTACCTCCTCTTATGATAATACATCTATAAGGTTAGCCCAGATGTTAGTCACCCATTACATGAAAAAAGAAAAAGACAATTGAAAATGAATACGACACAAACACAGTTGTAAAAAATCATGGTTACATACCTTGATCATTGTAGTGCCTCATAAGTTGTTACTATTAGGGTCGGTGCCTTGTAGCCTTGTATCTATTGTTATACATTTGTATTTACTTAGATATTATTATAATTTATAAATACTTGATTATTAATAATATGAGGTATTTTAGTTATACTGATGTTGGTGCATTTGAATATATATAAAAAACATGCACGTAGTATGGTAGAGTTATGATGATAGAATTAGTTAACTGATTTTGTTTTTCATATGTGTTCATTACTAGAATTGTCTGTAATCCCAATATTAGCATGAAACCCAAGACATTGGTGATGGTGTATGAATTATCATAGTGTATTTGATATCATTAAAAGATAACAATAGTTTACATATATCGAGGTTTGTTATTTACAATCTAATCCTACACATGGGTGCATGATTTAAAAATTATATTTACTGAATTGACCTAATGATAAGGATTTTACATAAAAGTGTGTTACACTGTGTCTATGGATCAATTTTCATGACTTGATAGGTAGATGTCATCCTCTGACTTAAAGTCTATCAGACTATCTTATATGATGAGTGATATTGTTTGATGTCATCAAACATACCACCATCAATGGGGTGTTATAAAAGTAAGCGATTAGTTATATCATGATCACTATAAAGGTTATGGATGATACCATTTTATATGTTATAAAGGTCTATTAAACCATCTTATATTAGAAGTGATACTGTTTGATGTCATCAAATGTACCATCATAAATGGGATGTTATGAAAGTGAATTATTGGCTACATCATGATCAGTATGAAAGCTGTGACAAATCAACAAAGGATTTGTCACTCTTAGACATAGAAGTTACGTCTCCATAGAGTATGTTTAGAATTTTTAAGTCTATGGTCATAATTGAATCAGTTAATGTCATATCTAATATCTCAATTTGGATATTTACATATATGAGGGCTTTCTAAGATAGACACATATTTATATCTCAATCTTTTGAGATACGATGATAAAAGGATTGTCTTGTGCATTAACTATCAAATTGATCAAACTCATGGATATTCGCTGATACTTTCTTATTCAGATGGTCATGATACTTTACTAGAAGCTACTCTTGATTTGTATTTAAATCTAGTTTGAGTTTGAATTTGAATACCATCGAATTAGTAGGAAGCTTATAGGTTACACACATATAGGTATTAATAGCTTAGTAGATAGAAGCTTGTTATCTTCGTATTTATGTATTTAAGTGTTATTGTACATGACTTACCAGTTTGATTCAAATCAAGTTAAGAAATTGTGTTAAAGATTTTCCTTGATAGACGATCATACTTGTTACATACAATCATGTATATAGATGGTTGATGAAATATTCGTTTAACCAAGTCAAATGAAAATGTTGTTGATACATGGTCATGCAAATGAAGTGCATGATCATGCTTGCAGTAGGCAATGTATAGGTGATGGCAAATTGCACTGCATGTCTTATCATTTGTGTGTTGTGTAGACAATGCTTAGAGTGCAACTATCCAAATACGGTGCATGGTTATACTTATTGCACTATACAAGAGGCAATATGATTATGTTCTTGAATGTTATAACCATATGCCTATTCTTATAAAAAGAGACGCGATGTTCATTTACAAGTGTGATTTTTATACACATGAGATATAATTTATCCTTCTTAAACACTTGGCAAATATACACACTCCTATCTTACCAAATACATAGTAGTACATCAATCAAACTAGCATTTGATAAATGTACGAACCTCTATTTTACTATTTTATATGGATACTGCTTGTGTCATGAGTCTATCAACTAATGGGTAAGTAACAATGATAATTACCAAGAATAAAAAAAATTTAAAAGGTAAATCAAAGGTATACTTTTGAAACATTATATGTGTGTTTTATTTTTTCATACATTTTGAAAGACAAGATCTGATTTTAAAATTCTTGAACTCTTATTTGAGTTTTAAATTATGTTACTTAGGTGTCCTTTCAATGATTGTGGGATTCCAACAATTACCCTCCTTAAAAGATCCCTTACATAGACCCTCATCGATCATATAACCTTGGGAAATATTGAACAATAGTTCATTGAACTTATAAGTAAATCTTGCAATAATTTTGGTACAACATAAATGTTATTTTGCATTTGTTTCCAGCCAAATAACATGACTGCCTTAAAACAATTTTACTTATCTCACCTGATGGAAAAGCTAGGGAGTTTGCACCCTTCCCAAAGGGTACCCCAGATGGACCTTCATTGAGCCTTGAACCTTGTAACACAATAAAAAATAGTTTATTGAAACAATTTTATAATGATGTAATAAAATATACTATAAATACTTCTATCCAATTAACCCTATCGTTATGAAGTACTTCAATTTGACTAACTCGAGCATCGATTTGGGTTGTTGTTGTATCTTTGATAGTTGCCCTTGCAGTTGAGAGTGCATCTTTTACATCTGTGATTGCATCTCCTCTCAAGTTAGTCCAATTGATCAAGTATAATACTCTTTTACCTCTCGATGAAATTTGTCAAGTTCTCTTGTGTAAGATGGTCGATGATGGGTGGCTCAAATGTAAGAGTCATAACAACAGTTGGCTTACTGATAAAGGAATTAACAATAACGATGTCAATGATTGGCTGCATAAGGGTGTCATCGATAGGTGATATCAAAATGGACGTAAACCTAACCTTTATAGGCTTAGAGGTTGAGGATAGACTGTGTGAATCCAAAAAATGATAAAATAAATGATGACAAATCTTAGGCATTCGAAATACCTAAATATTGAACAACGTAAATGTACAAGTCTTCATCCATCTTTACTACAAACAACACCACTTTGGCTTTGACATCAAAAAATCTTAAAATAAATAATATCAAAAAAGCCTCTAAAATGAAAATTATCAAAACACTCTCAAATGAAAAACTATCAAAATGCCACCACAATTTAAAAATATGAAAAAGCGCCTTCACGTTACACGAAATAAAAAACCCCTACTACTAAAATCTAATTGAAAACCCTAATTTCACCTTTTTTTTTTTCGAGACATATGCCCCTTTCAACTCTTAGAAGTGACCAAAAGACCTCGTCCCCTACCTTCTTGAAATAATGTGATTCACATGGTGATCGGAAACCACAGGAATTAGTCAAACCACCACTAATTAACAATTTTCCAAAACCTAAATTAACATCAATAGTTTATACTCTGATTTTAACATTATTTCATCAAAAAATTTTATCTAAAAAGAACAAGATTCACTAATTAAAATCAATTTTTCCATCGAAATTTCAACTGAGATTTTAATACAAAAAAAGCCCTAAATCCTTACCAAAATGTTTTAAGCTAAGCACCATCAAGTAAACAATTTAATTAAAAAAAAACGTTTTAATTATCTTTTCCATCATTTTCCTAGCCAAAAGACATTACAAATTGTTAAAGGAAATATCAAAATTTACCAATTTACATGCGATTCATACAATAGTTTTGTACAAATTTTCTAGATTTAAATAATTACACAATTTCAAAACCAAATTTGTAGATTAGTTCACATATGGGCATTTCTGTCCAAACATTTTTGATAATTATATTCATTTTGGATTCAAAAACTAGATCAATTTCCTTTGGATTATTTACATAAATTTCCCTTTCAGTGATCTTATAAAGGTTTTTTAAATTTCCTTTCTGGTTAATTAAGAGACCAATCCTACCAAGTCTCATTCATAAATTGGCAATAATTAAGCTACTATAACTTCATTAATCATCACTAATCCATACATGAAATTGAAATTAAGCCAATTTCAATTTGCAAATTCATTGTAAATTCCACAACATTCAAGTTCACAATCTTCCATGAGCCAACACAAAATAAACAAGCCATAATACTATAACTATACACAATATACTACCCTACTATTTCATTATTACTAACACTGTTTTTAACTTCCACAAGCCATGCACTCTTCACGATTTGTGAGAGAACAAGCCACCTGTGCCATCTTTGTGTCATCATCTTCCACCCCCACCACCTTAGGGTTTTCCTGAATCATCAACAGATTACACATTTACAACATGAAATTCAAGAAACAGTGAAAATGGTAGTGTTATTGATACAGAATTTTACCTTAAGCATGGAAGTATCAACAGTGAACTTGATTGCATCAGCAGCAGCACGTGAGCGAAGATAGTACATTCCAGTCTTCAAACCCTTTTGTGCAAGAAGAATAATTAGAATGATGAGATAAACAAAATTTGAGGAACTGAAAATAATGGAGGTGGAGTTAATACCCTTGACCATGCATGGAAGTGTAGGGAAGTTAGCTTTGCAAAATTGGGTTGGTCCATATGGATGTTGAGGCTTTGGCTTTGATCTATGTAACAGCCTCTATCAACAGCCATGTCAACCAATGTCCTCTGCTTGATCTCCCAAACATTCCTAAAATGGAAGCAAGATCTATTTGTTTAGTAGTCTGTGAGCTGAAAGAGAAAAACTGAAATGAAGAGAGCAGAGAAGTTGGTTTAGTACTTATAAATCACTTTCAATTCCTCAGGGATTTCTGGGATCTTCTGAACAGAGCCGTCATCATATATAATCTTGTTCTTGATAACAGGAGACCAGAGACCCATCTCAGTTAAATCATGAAGAAGATGTTTGTTCACCACCACAAATTCACCACTGAAATGGAAGAAACAGTTAGGATAAAGGAAGAACCGATTTAATGGAAGCAGCATAAAATGAGCTAGTGCTGCAAACCTTAGGACTCTGCGACTGTAAATATTGGAAGTATATGGCTCGAAGCACTCATTGTTTCCAAGTATCTGGCTTGTGGAGGCAGTTGGCATTGGAGCCACAAGAAGTGAATTTCTCACTCCATTCTTTGATATCACATCCCTAAGAGCTCCCCAATCCCACCTATCCGAAGGAGTTACACCCCACATGTCAGGTTGGAGAATTCCCTGCACAATTAATTGGCCATTTTAGCAGCTGATAATTTGCACATAGTATTTCAGAATCAGGAATTAATATTTCCGCCTAGTGATATTAGAATGAAGATGGACATTTATTAAAAAAGATTTCCAGTATATCTGCACACCTTGCTCATGGGACTACCCTGATATGTTTCATAGGGGCCATCTCTAGCAGCTATCTCACTAGATGCTTTCACAGCATGGTAGTAGATGGTCTCAAAGATGTCCTTGTTAAGTTGTTGTGCCTGAAGTTTACATCAAATATACTGTAATCCTCAGACAATCAAAACAAGAAGTTTAGGTAGAGTGATGTATTCAACAGCTAACTTTACCTCGGGTGACTCAAATGGCATTCCAAGCAAAATGAAGGTATCTGCAAGTCCCTGAACTCCAATACCAATGGGTCTATGACGCATATTAGACCTTTTGGCAGTTTCTACTGGGTAGTAATTAACATCAATTATTTTGTTAAGATTTTCAGTAACAATTGCAGTAACCTATCCAAGAAGAAGAAAGACAGCAAAATCAGACAATGAAGTTTTGGAAATGAAGAACATTTGTCCATAAAACAAGAACGCACATGTAAAACACAGATTATGCTGAACTACTGACTAGCATTTTGTAATACACATACCTCTGCTAATTTTTCAAAATCGAAGTATCTATTCTTTGAACCTCTGCTCCCAACTAGCTTAGATGGATGTGACTCAATTGGAAGATCCTACAATATTAATTAAAATATAGTAATTAATTTGACAAACAAAACCTATACTCAAAGCAACATTTTACTTTCATGCCATCCACCTTTTCTCTGACAAATCGTGGTAGAGCAATAGATGCCAGATTGCACACAGCAGTTTCTGTTGGACTTGTGTACTCAATTATCTCTGTACACAAATTTGAAGATTTTATGGTACCCAGGTTCTGCTGGTTGCTTTTCCTGTTGCAAGTATCCTGGAAGAAAACATATAAGAAAAGAGAATCTGAATCATCACACCAGAACCTGGAACATAAATAATAGGAAAAAAGGGATAGAAATAGAATGAAAATTTGAATATTTTATCACACACCTTAAAAAGCATATAGGGGGTCCCAGTTTCTATCTGGGACGTCAACACTTCACTCCACAGGCTCCGTGCCTCAACAACTTTCTTTGCCTTTCCCTATTAAGTATGATGATAACAAAATGCCAATCAAACTTCTTTAGTTTAAGGAAACACATTAAAACATAAAAATTAAGATGGCTGAATCAGAATTACCTCTCTTTCATAGTGGGTGTAAAGCCTCTCAAATTCTGGCCCCCAACAATCTGCTAGTCCAGGAGCCTCATTAGGGCAAAATAAAGACCATTGCCCATCAGTTTGGACTCTTTCCATAAATAGATCCGGAACCCAAAGAGCATAAAACAAATCTCGAGCACGATGCTCTTCCTGCAATGGATGGATTATTGATATTAAAAGAACCAACTAAATGCAGCATAATGATATAATACTGACTATAAAAATTAAAAAGGAAAAGGACAAAAAAACACTCTATAGTAGTCAAAGCCATTAAGGGTATAGCAACCTAATAAAAAGATACATTATTAGTGACATCCAAATTTACTTGCTTCTATTCACTATACCTTTCCATGGTTTTTCCTGAGCTCCAGAAACTCAAATATATCAGCATGCCATGGCTCCAGGTATACAGCAAAAGCACCTACAAGCATCACAAGGAACATTTTTTTAATAAAAATAACACCAAATATAACATGTAAATACATAATGATGTAAGGACATACCCTTCCTCTTGCCACCTCCTTGATCAACATAACGTGCAGTATCATTGAACACCCGCAGCATTGGAATAATTCCATTAGAGGTCCCGTTTGTGCCACGAATATAGCTTCCTGTTGCACGAATATTATGAACTGAGACACCAATACCTCCGGCTGATTTGCTGATGACAGCACACTCCTTCAAAGTATCATAAATTCCTTCAATACTATCATCTTTCATGCAAATTAAGAAGCAGCTACTTAACTGTCAAAAAAATCAGAGAAACCACATCAATATATCTTTTGCAAATAAATCGTAGAGTGCCTACCTCACATCTATATTAGTTAAAGCATACCTGGGGCCTTGGTGTTCCCGCATTAAAAAGTGTGGGAGATGCATGGGTGAACCATCGTTGGGACATCAAATGGTATGTCTTGATAACAGAATCAATATCATCTTTGTGAATTCCAACAGCAACCCTCATCAACATATGTTGAGGCCTTTCTACAACTTTCCCTTGGACCTTCAATAGGTAGGACCTCTCAAGCGTTTTGAAGCCAAAGTAATCATAGTCAAAATCCCGATCATAGATTATCTCACTGTCCAAACGCACAGCATTCTGAAACATAGAATTAATCTTGGTTAGAGTAATAATTTTATGGGACAATAGTCAAGAAACAATTTTGAAAAATAATGTATAAAAACAAAATCTAAAGATTTCAACAGAGAAGAGCCAAATACAATTCTCATAAAATGCAATGCATAATTAACATGATTTAAACATCTATAAGTTTACAATCTTCCACTGTCCAATCACTACCATTCATAATATAGCACTTGTTATTCTTATTCATTTCTCATTATCAACAGAGTAATGAATACATTACAATTCACTGACCAAGTTTTCTTTCTGTAGAACAATAAAAAAATTGACAAAAATTAATTTAAATAATACCTTCATGATTATCTCATAAACATCATCAGCAATCAGGGGAGCCTTCAGTCCAGATCTCTCATTGAAGTGGTTATACATGTCCTTGATCCTGAATTGACCAATCAACTAATAAGAATCAACCATTCGTTCACTTTAAGTTTAGCACTTTGATTAACAAACCCACTCATCAAGGAAAACGAGCAAGAACTTACGTTTCTGAAAAGGATTTCTTGGTATTCTTGTGTAGATTGGAAACAACAATTCTCGCAGCCAACTGCAACAAACAAAATTTTTGCACATGAAGTTATCACACAGAAAGAAATCAAAATCAAACCTTGCAATCACCATTCTAAGCAAACTAACTCATAATAAAAACCCTCTAATTTTTTTTTTTTTTAATTATTCATAAATCCTCTCCAACTGCCTTCGCAAGTTCCATGAAAGAAAATAATAACCAACGTATGTCTCAAAAATCAAACTTAAACCCACAACCAAAACACTACAAATCAAGTCGAAACAAACCAAAACACACACACACGAGTGTGAAGCTACTTTAAAGCAAAACACAGTGACCAAAACAAAGGATAAACACTCACGCAAGCGTAATCGGGGTGGTTAGTGGTCATAGCAGCGGCGGTTTC
The DNA here is from genome assembly GCA_026122585.1 of Anacardium occidentale. Classification (NCBI taxonomy): domain Eukaryota; kingdom Viridiplantae; phylum Streptophyta; class Magnoliopsida; order Sapindales; family Anacardiaceae; genus Anacardium; species Anacardium occidentale. The sequence continues at coordinate 471,961 of JAJEJH010000301.1, forward strand.
AGCGGCCAACTCATCGAGTTGACTCGTGGTGACGCCCTTGTAGACGCCAGCACAGACCTTCTGAGAGACCAGCACTGGATCACAGTGGTCGATACTCAGCCCGTAACTCAGCTTCTTCAGCCTCGCAGTAATCTTATCAAAATGCACCGCCTCCTGCCGCCCATCTCGCTTCACAACGTACATTTTCAGAGAGGAATTTTATCAAACAGGTTGTTGACAAGTTCAGGAATGAGACAGAGAAGCCTAGAGGCAGTAGGCGCCTTAAATAGGAGAAATGCTAAGAGGAGTTTGAAATTTGAAATGGATTTTAGGGTTTTATTTATTTAATTAATTAATTTTTGGAAGGGAGAGTTTCTTTCATTCGTAAACTGTGAGTTTGTTTGATTTAGGATTTTTTTTTTTTTAACCTATTTTTTAAGGGTTTTGAAATTTTCGCGCCAAATTTGTGGAGGGAGCGTGCTTGGGAAGCTTTTGTGTTTATAGTGGCGGGTGAGATCTAAGACGAAGTTGGTGGTGCGCTGGCAGTCGGTAATTTTGGTATAAATTTCATTAGTGCGGGGGCCACTCCCCTTCGTTCAAATGATTAATTATAAAGATAATTTAGTTTCCTAATACGATGTTTCAACGTCAACTACTTTTAAATTTTCGTTTTAAATTTATTTAATTTAAATTTAAATTCAGTTTAAATTGAAATGATTAATTTATATTTAAATTTGAAATAAATTTGAATTAAAAAAAAACTTAGTTTGCTTTAGTTTATGTTTAATTAGGATTTATAATTCAAATTTATTATTTAATTTGATTTAAATTTATAATTTTAATTTATTAATTAAATTTATAATTGAAATAAAGATCACTTGAATTATATATTTATACTTAATTTATAAGAAAATAGTCTATATATAATATAATTATTTTAATTAAATTAAGCCATAAATCATATTAAATAGGATTACTTTTACAAATAATGTTGAAATTCATGCGTTTTGCTTCTTCTGCAAGTTTGGTTAACATCTTAAATTATTAACTAGGGGCAATAATGGAAGAGCGAATCTTGGCGCCATTTGTTTTCAAGCGCGGATTGTGAGGAAATCGTAGCCGTCGGATAAGTGGACCACGGCTTCACTGGTCTTTATCTTATCCCGTCGTTCACTTTTGCATTGTTAAGCATTAATAGCCTCACACGGAAGCGTTTGAACGAAAAGGTGTAAGGGCGTTAACTGCCTAGTCATAGTCACATGCCGTCCAACTAGGCGGGAAATCTAAGTTAAATTTTGGCCGAACAAAGGGTATTTTGGGGAATGACTTTTAGATTTTGCAGCAAAAGAAGTTTTCCTTTGGATTTTTTGCTTGTTAAAATATATTCAGAAGAATTAAAATTTAAAAATTGGATGCGGTTTTTCTGTTTCACTGTCAGTAGAATGAAAAGAATGTGTTTGGTGAGAAGTTTAATAGTTTATTTAGTTTTGATTTTTAATTTGAAATCAGTAATTTAAGTTTTAATTTTAAAATTTAAAATTTTAATGCTTTTAGTTTTAATTAAATTATCTAAAATTTGAAACCAGGTTTTAACCATTTTAAATAAATTCACCCGGTTTGCCGGTTTTTATAGAGTTTGGCCGGTTTTTAGAGTTGGCCAACATTAATATAAAAATCAGATCGAATTAAATATTAATTCTCGATTGAGCTGGTTGAATGGATCGGTCCAATTTTAAAAACATTGTTTTTTATATAATTTTTTTGTATTTAAATGATATGTCATCGTTCAATTAAGTGTTAATTTATTATTAATTTATTTTTAATTCAAAATTATTAAACCTCAATGTATTAAATGACTAATCCTATAAATGGTGAATAGGATTTGTGAAAATTTACTCTAACTTAAAAACTTTTCACCTATAATCGAAGTTAACATATAAATATCAAACAAACCATACAATTTGTTCAATTAACCCAATCAAATAAATAGCATATAAAGGAAATATAAAGTAATTAAAACAAGCAAAGAGAAAGGGATAGAAAGGTATATTCAACCAATTTTTATAGTAGTTCAAAATTTTTCCACAAGCCTTCTACGTTCACTCCTCTAAGCAACCCCATTTAAAGTTTTTTCCCCACTATCTTCAAACCCAAAAGATACATTAGTTTTGATTAAAGGGATTTCACCCTTCACATTAGTTTAATACAAGAAATTGTATCTTTTACAATAGTTTGATAGGATTTTGTCTAACCACTAGTTTTGCGGGATTGCACTGTAATAGCCCAAGGGTAGACCTGTCATTTTAGGCTCTGAGATAAAAGGTAAAAGAGAGATTTCCAGTTAGGAAAGGGTTCTGAGAGGATTCTAGAGGTAGAAAAGTCTTTTAGAGGCCTTTCGTGGCTTATGTATGGATATTCTGGGAAGAATATTCCGTATATGGCACGAGGAGAGAGGGATTTGAGATTTTGAGGGGCACACGCCCGTTTGCCAGGAGAGAGACGAGTATATATTTCTTTTTCCTGCATTTTTGCCTAGTTTTCCTTCAACTTCTTCCTCTTCCTTTCTTCCAGCGAACCCTAGAGTAGAACCTGTCTAGCCAGCTGTCATTGTTCCGGTGAGAGATCCAGGACCAGCAAGAGAGAGAGATCCGGACGCCATGGCAAAAGGTAAGTATTTCTTTACCTCTTCACTTAGGTTTCCAGCAAGCTTCTATGATTTTTGAGCTTATGGCATGGTTGTTGCATGTTGTGGATGTTTTCTAGCATGTTTGGATGATGATATGATGAAATGCATGATGATTATTGAGAGTAATATGCAATGTATGTTGTGTATGTTGCTTGGGTATGCTTTTGATGAGAAATGCATGAGATTTAATGAGCTAAATGAGAAATGTATGAGTTGAGCGTGTTTATTGGCATGTATATATGTTGTGTTGATGTTTAATTGAAAGATGAATGAGTTTTGGATGTGTTTGAGCGGGATTTTTTGGGTTTCCAGACGCATCTACAGATTCTAGGTTGAGCACACGACCGTGCACTCGAGGGGACATGCCCGTGTGGCCTCAAATCTGTATGAGCACGACCTTGCATGTTGCCTGTGTGCGTATGAAAATCCACACACACGCCCGTGTACCCGAGTACACACGCCCGTGTGTCTAATACCAAATACGCACGCCCGTGTAGGTAAGACACGGGATGGTGCTGAGGCTGCTACACGCCCGTGTGCTCAGTCATGCACGCCCGTGTATATGCACCACACGCCCGTGTAGTCATCCTTTTATTTGAGAAATTTTCTAGAACCTTGCACGCCCAACAGCATGAGAAGCACACGATCCCGTATGCTTTGACGCACGCCCGTGCACGTTAACACACACGCCTGTGCGACTTAAGAAAAATAGAAAAGAAGAATTTAAAGCATATTAAAGTAAAAAGAAGCTACCCAAGCTTTTCTACGAGAATTATAAGCATGAGAAACATGAGAATAAGACGATATAACATCATATCATGCATGATTATCGAGCATTGAGCATGGCATGCCACACATAAGAAATTTTCAGAAAAAGGAATCTACGGATCCAAGAGATGTTTTAAAAGTATATATATATACGATGTTTCAGACATCAGTTAGGGGTGGATACAAGGGGGCACCTGTGAGTTCGCACGCCCGCTAGAGAGAGAAACCATGGTTCGCTAGAAAGAACATGATCGTGCACGAGTAGTTTTCTTATAGGTTTGAGCTCACGAGGCCAAGGTGTCGAATCCCTGTGTTCATCAGTCTAGCCAGTATAGTAGAGATATTTTCTAGATACAGTACTTTTGATACTGTTTTTAGATATACTATATGTATATATGAGAAAGAGTTTTCAGAAAATCCAGCCCGAGCGATAAGTTTTACGAGAAATGAGATTTACATAATGTAAGACCCGCCGCCACGAATACCCATGCTGCTGAATAATATTGTTCTTTTATTTAATAAACTAGAAATTAGGTACCCACGACGGGAATCCTACGAAAATAAAATCCTACTGCTGCTACTGAACAATCTGAATACAAGCGGAAGCTGAAATAATCTGAAACAAAAATATATAATGAGCCCAAACTGGCCTTTTTATACATATAGTCTTTTCTATACATTATACATTACATCTGAGAGTATTTACAAATTCATACAAGACCACACAGGTCCAAAACTGAAAAGAAAATACAAGCTGGAAAGTGTGTGTGAGGTCCCCTCTCGCAAGCCTCAGTCCACCCGCTCCTCGCCAGCAGCAACAAAACCTGAAAAGGAAGGAAGAAGGAAATGGATGAGTGATAAAGATCACCCAGTAAGCATTCCTTACTTCCCTCGACCTAAGCAAGCAACAAACATGGTGATACATACCTGGCCTCGGCCCTATTCATATATCTAGTCGCTTGCTGGTGCTGAATCTGATTACTGGTTATCTGATTGCTTACTGTTTACTGAATATCATTAATGCATGTCATTTCATGCTGAACTGAAAGTAACTGGTGATGAATGCATGCATCTGAATCATATGTACCCAAAAAGTACCTGTTGTGCTGATCATGCTGATGAACACAGGGATTCGGCATCCTAGCCAAGTGGGTTGAATATTCTAGCTACAGGCTAGAAAGCTGAATAATATGCTGAGCAGACTGACTGGTGTCAGAAAGCTGGATCCCACAGATACATCTTCAAGTTCACCCAAAACTGTAACCCATACATTGGGTTCTGAGTGCTGAAAACTACTGAATTCATATCCCTAGATTCTCCTTCAGGCTACATGTTGTGCTATGTATGCTTATGCATCATTTCTTGTCTGAAATCTGGATTATCTGGTGATTATTAGCCCTTTGATGGATTACCAAACCTTTAATAATTCATTTCTGCCTTTTTCTGGGAATTCCAAGCTGACGGACGGTCGTGTGGTAAGGCACACGGTCATGCAGCACACACATACGGCCATGCTAGGTAAGGGCACACGGGTGTGTCTCTAAACACACAGGACTGTGCGCAGGCCGTGTGACTGGTCGTGTGCGATTCTAGAAAATATGGCTATTTCGTGCGCAGAGCAGCACACGACCGTGTCCCTCAGGACACACGGTCGTGTCCCTCAGGACACACGGTCATGTCCTTGCATTCCAGGCCGTGTGTACTTCATGCACATGGGCGTGCGCTCGCAGAAACACAGGCACACAGGCGTGCGTCTGCGGACACACGGGCGTGCGTCTGCGGACACACGGGCGTGCACCTGGTTTTGCAGCAGCATAGCTTACCTGGAAAATGCAGGAACTCGCCTAATCCACATCCAAACTCAAATTAAACACAAGCACACATCAATGACACTTCTATAATCACATATCCATCATCAATTTCATCATCCATCCCAAACTACTAAATCCACCATGAAAATCAAGCTTTCTCTCACAACACACACAAAAAAACAAAGCATGCATGTATTTGAGTGGAACTCATCATATAATCATCCAAACATCAACATATAAGCATATAACATAGCATCACAAACTGGAAATGAAAACACACGTTTCCAACATCATCAAACACGCTGGGAACGCGAAGAGAGAGTAAGAAACACTTACCTCTTGCCATTGGAAGCTGAAAAACACAAACTCAAGCTATTCTCTCTGCTCTCTTGCTGGATTGGGAGCCGCTGGAAGCTAGAGCTCGCGCCTAGGGTTGGGAACTGCTGAAACAAAGAAGAGATTTGGTTGAAATGGGTGAGAAAATGAACTAAATCTCTCGTCTCTCTCACTTTAATCTCACCTGCACAGGCATGCAGGGCATGGTGCATGGGAGTGCACCTGGGAAAATGAATAAAATTCATTTATCACGCTTCGTATGATTGGAACCTCCCTAAAGGAATCATACGAAGGCCACACAGCTCTGAAAAACTACTAACTCACCCTTGAACTCTTCTAGACCCCCAACCTCTTCCTGAATTCTATTTCTAACCCCAAAACTCTACCCTTAAGGGCCTTTCTAACCTGGGATGCTAAATTCCTCCCCCCTTAAAAAAATTCTGACCCCACCCCAGAATTTAACTGAACAACTCTGACAACCTATCCCTGATCTCAGACTCTACCTCCCAAGTGGCTTCCTCTACACGCTGGCTGCGCCACAAATCCTTGACCAGCGGAATTTCCTTGTTTCTGAGGACTTTAACTCTGTAGTCCAGAATCTACACAGGAAACTCTTGATAACTGAGGTCTTCTGCCAAATCCACCTCTGAGAACTGGAGTACATGAGAGGGATCACCCACATACTTCCTCAACTAAGACACGTGGAAGACGTTGTGGATTATGTCCATACTGGCTGACAGTGCTAATCTGTAGGCGACTGTCCCTACCCTCTCAAGAATCTCGTAGGGACCAATAAATCTGGGTGTCAACTTTCCTTTCTTCCCAAATCTGAGAACTTGCCTGTAGGGGGTAATTCTCAGAAACACCTTATCGCCTACTGAAAACTCTATCTCTTTGCCTCGTAGATCAACATAACTCTTCTGTCGATTCTGGGCCTGTTTCATCCTCTGCCTAATAACCTTGACTTGCTCAATCATCCTCTGAGTATACTCTGGTCTTACTGCTGTCTCCAAGGAATCTCTTTCTCCAATCTCATCCCAATGGAGAGGAGATCTACACTTCTGACTATACAACGCCTCAAATAAAGCCATCTGAATGGTCGCCTGATAACTGTTGTTGTAGGTGAACTCCATTAGAGGAATCAACTCTACCCAATCAGTATGGAAGTCCATACAACAGGCTCTCAACATGTCCTCCAGTATCTTATTCACCCTCTCAGTCTGGCCATCTGTCTGAGGGTGATATGCTGAGCTAAACTGCAGCTTGGTTCCCAATGCTCTCTGTAGAGATCTCCAGAAGACTGATAGAAATCTAGAGTCTCTGTCTGACACTATCATCCTGGGAACACCGTGGAGTCTAACCACCTTTCTGATGTAGAGTCGGGCTAACTGCTCAGTAGACATACCCGGTCTGATCGGTAGAAAATGAGCCAACTTACTCAACTAATCTACAATCACCCAAATGCTATCATAACCTCTCTGGACTCTGGGGAGACCAGAAATGAAATCCATGGAGATGTCATCCCACTTCCACTCAGGGATACTCAAGGGATGAAGTAGTCCTGAGGGTCTCTGGTGCTCTGCCTTCACTTGCTGACATACCAGGCATCGGGAGATGAAGTCTGCTATGTCTCTTTTCATTCCCGACCACCAGAAACTTTTCTTGAGATCTTGGTACATATCGTGCTGCCTGAGTGTGCTAAGTACACCGTACTGTGCACCTTCGACAAAATCTTATGTCTCAACTCTGAACTCTAGGGCACACATACTTTATCTCTGAACCTCAAGATCTCATCACTGAACTCAAAATCTGGCACTGCTCTCTCTAACATCCTCTGAAGCATACTCTGAGTCCACTCATCAGACATCTGACTGTCTCTGATCTCATCATAAAGAGAAGACCTGATCTGAAGCCTCGAGAAACCCACTGACATAATCTCAATCTGCTCTCTGATCAACTCATGTTGCAGCTCTCTCTGAACTGATAGGCTAGATAGAGCCACTAGCCTACTCAAGGCATCAGCCACTACATTGGCTCTCCTTGGGTGATATCTGATGTCGCAGTCATAGTCCTTCACTAGCTCCAACCATCTCCTTTGTCGCATGTTGAGCTCTTTCTGGGTGAAGAAATACTTCAGACTTTTGTGGTCTGAATATATATTGCATCTGACTCTGTACAAATAGTGTCTCAAAATCTTCAGGTTAAACACGACTGCTGCAAGCTCCAAGTCGTGGGTAGGGTATCTCAACTCGTGATCTCGCAATTACCTAGAGGCATAGGCAATCACCCTACCATTCTGTATCAAAACAGCCTCAATCCCCTGATGGGATGCATCTGTGTAAATGTCGAACTCTACCCCCTCCTGGGGTAGCGCCAAAACTGGAGTGCTAGTCAGCCTCTGCTTGAGCTCCTGAAATCGCTCTTCACACTCCTCTGACCACACAAATGGAGCCTCTTTCCTAGTCAAGGCAGTGAGAGGCCTCACTAGGCTAGAGAACCCCTCAATGAACCTCCTGTAGTAACCTGCTAACCCAAGGAAGCTTCTGTCTTCTTTCATTGTCGTCTATCCTTGGCAGGGGATACTTGTTCTTCACCGTTACCTTGTTCAGCTCCCTGTAGTCAATACACATCCGCATTGACCCATCTTTTTTCTTCATAAAAAAAATTGGAGCTCCCTACGGTGAACAGTTTGGTCTGATAAATTTCTTATCCACCAGCTCTTGCAACTGCTTCTTCAAATCCTGGAGCTCAGCTGGAGCCATCCGGTACGAAGCTTTGGAGATTGGAGTCGACCAGGAAGAAGCTTGACACTGAACTCCAACTCTCTGCCTGGAGGTAGCCTTGGCAACTCATCTGGGAAGACATCTCTAAAATCTCTGACAACTGGTACCTCCTTGATACTTAGCCCCACTGAATTGCTACACACGACATTGGCCAAGTACCCTACACAACCCTGCCTCATCAATCTGCTCGCTTGGATGCACGAGATCATCATACTCTCTACTCTGCCCTCGCCAAATATGAAGCAATCAGGGCCTATGTAGAATCTAATCTTCTTTCTTCCACAGTCTATCTCTGTATCATATCTCCCGAAGAAATCCATCCCCAAGATCATGTCGAAGTTTGCTAACTCCAGAAGAATCAAATTAATGCCCATCTGTCTACCCATAACCTCTATCTGCTGATCTAAGAGGACTCTGTCACTCACTACATAACCCTCATCTAGCATCTCTACAAGGATACTCCTACTGGTCACACTAGGGTCAACCCCTAATCTCTCCACTACACTCTGAGCTATAAAGCTGTGTGTGGCCCCACAATCAACCAAAACAAATAATGGAGTACTAAAATAAAGCAACTGACCAGTCACTGCATGGGGTATGGCATCTGCCTACTCTTGGCGGACAACATATACTCTGGCTCTGCCTCCGCCTCCTCCTGAAGTACCAGCACCTCCTCTAGGTGCTCCAACACTGGGTATGGGAAAGTCAGTTCCACCCCTATCAGCTTTAACTCCTCCTCTGGGTGGACCTCCTATGCCTCTATACTGAACACCACCACCTCGACTAGGCCCAACACCAGCTCCACCTCTGGCTGGGCACTCTGTCATCTTGTGCCCTGGCTGACGACACAAGTAGCACACAATCTGGCCAGCAAGGCACTTGCCTGAATGACGTTTGCCATATCGAGTATACTGTGACAGGGAAAACTGTGGTGCAGTCCTCTGTCTCTGAACACCCTGAGCTGATCTCTTGGCCGACATCGGCCTCTTGCCCTTATCTCTGTCATTTGACCTCTGATCTCTGTCACCCACTCTGGTCGACACACCCATCCTCTGAAGTCCAGCCTCAGATCTGAGCACTCTCCCCAAAGCATCATTGAACCGCTGGAGAGGATCTGCTCCAGTCATGACATCTTTGGCTATAGCAGGATACAAGCCGTGGATGAACTTCTGTACTCGACCCATCTCGGTCCCTGCCAAACTAGGGACGAATCTCGCCAAGGCGTTGAACTTGGTCGCATACTCTTTGACTGAGTTGGACCCCTGAATCAGATCAATGAACTCCTGGGCCTTGGCATACATCATCTCTGTACCCCGGTACTCGGTATCAAATAGTCGTTTGAACTCTACCCAGGTAAGTTGCTCCTCACTAATGGTAGCCTTGGCTAGGCCCCACCAAACCTTAGCATCACCTCTCAGGAGAAATACTGCATATCTGACTTTCTCCCACTCTGACAGTGTATAGAGTCCCATCACACTCTCCACGGACTCTATCCACTCCTCTGCCACTGCTGGATCCCTGGACCCACTGAATTTAGAAGGTTGAAAAGACCCTAGCAGATGATAAATGGGATGCAGCCTCTCTGATGAACTGGTGCAAGTTGTCTCTGTACTTATAGCCTGGTTGTACTCTATAAACCCAGTTGGAACCCGGTATCCCTCTCTAACTGGCTGAGGCTGAAACCGATACCCTTCTCTAACTGACAGAGGCACTGAGTAATACTGTGGCTGAGAAGGTCTTCTTCTTGAAGTCTGATAGGTCTCATACTGTGGGGGATTAACTCTGGCTGGCTCATGCACAATACCCACACCAGCCTGCTGTAAACTCTCTCTGACCACTTCCCCAATCATTTCTCTTAACTGCTCTGGCCTGATGGATACATGAGAGGTACTCTGAGATCGCCTCCTATCACTCACACTTATAGGATGGGCAGGAGGGCTACTACTGGCTTCATCTAGGTATCTAGGCACATACTCTTCTCTATCTAAAGCATCACAAGCAAACGGGGTTAGAAACACAAACACATCAAAGCTGGAAAGAAATACCTGACTCGTGTTGTGAGGAGGGTCTGGACGATGGCTGCGAAGGAGAGAAAACAAACACCACACACTTACAACTCAATCTCTACCAAAAATGGTACAGAGAACACGTTCTGATACCAACAATGTAGGACCCACCACCACGAGTACCCCTGCTGCTGAATAATACTGTTCTTTTATTTAATAAAATAGAAATTGGATACCTGCGACGGGAATCCTATGAAAATAAAATCCTACTGCTGCTACTGAACAATCTGAATACAAGCGAAAGCTGAAATAATCTGAAACAGAAATATACAATGAGCCCAAACTGGCCTTTTTATACATATAGTCTTTTATGTACAATATACATTACATCTGAGAGTATTTACAAATTCATACAAGACCACACAGGTCCAAAACTGAAAAGAAAATACAAGCTGAAAAGTGTGTGTGGGGTCCCCTCTCGCAAGCCTCAGTCCACCCGCTCCTCGCCAGCAGCAACAAAACCTGAAAAAAAAGAAAGAAGGAAAGGGATGAGTGATAAAGATCACCCAATAAGCATTCCTTACTTCCCTCAACCCAAGCAAGCAATAAACATGGTCATACATACCTGGCCTCGGCCCTATTCATACATCTAGTCGTTTGCTGGTGCTGAATCTGATTACTGGTTATCTGATTGCTTACTGTTTACTGAATATCATTAATGCATGTCATGTCATGCTGAACTGAAAGTAACTAGTGATGAATGCATGCATCTGAATCATATGTACCCCAATGGTACCTGTTGTGCTGATCAGGCTGATGAACACAGGGATTCGACATCCTGGCCAAGTAGGCTGAACATTCTAGCTACAGGCTAGAAAGCTGAATAATATGCTGAGCAGACTGACTGGTGTCAGAAAGCTGGATCCCATAGATACCCCTTCGAGTTCACCCAAAATTGTAACCCATACATTGGGTTCTAGGTGTTGAAAACTACTGAATTCGGATTCCTAGATCTTCCTTCAGGCTACATATTGTGCTATGTATGCTTATACATCATTTCTTGTCTGAAATCTAAATTATCTGGTGATTATTAGCCCTTTGATGGATTACCAAACCTTTAATAATTCATTTCTACCTTTTTCTGGGAATTCCAAGCTGACGCACGGGCATGTGGCAAGGCACACGGTCGTGCAGCACACACACATGGTCATGCTAGGTAAGGGCACACAGGCGTGTGTCCAAACACACGGGACCGTGCATAGGCCGTGTGATTGGTCGTGTGCGGTTCTGGAAAATATGGATATTTCGTGCGTAGAGCGGGCACACGGCCGTGTCCCTCAGGACACACGGTCGTGTCCTTACATTCCAGGTCGTGTGCACGAAGTGCATACGGGCGTGCACTCGTAGAAACACAGGCACATGGGCGTGCGTCTGTGGACACACGGGCGTGCACCTGGTTTTGCAGTAGCAGAGCTCACCTGGAAAATGCAGGAACTCGCCTAATCCACATCCAAACTCAAATTAAACACAAGCACACATCAATGACACTTCTATAATCACATATCCATCATCAATTTCATCATTCATCCCAAACTACTAAATCCACCATGAAAATCAAGATTTCTCTCACAACACACACACAAAAACAAAGCATGCATGTATTTGAGTGGAAATCATCATATAATCATCCAAACATCAATATATAAGCATATAACATAGCATCACAAACTGGAAATAGAAACACACGTTTTCAACATCATCAAACAAGCTGGGAACGCGAAGAGAGAGTAAGAAACACTTATCTCTCGCCATTAGAAGCTGAAAAACACAAACTCAAGCTATTCTCTCTGCTCTCTTACTGGATTGGGAGCTGTTGGAAGCTGGAGCTCGTGCCTAGGGCTGGGAACTGCTGAAACAAAGAAGAGATTTTGCTTAAATAGGTGAGAAAATGAACTAACTCTCCCGTCTCTCTCACTTTAATCCCACCTGCACAGGCGTGCAGGGCATGGTGCACGGGAGTGCACCTGGAAAAATGAATAAAATTCATTTCCCGTGCTTCGTATGATTGGAACCTCCCTGAAGGAATCATACGAAGGCCACACAGCTCTGGAAAACTACTAACTCACCCCTGAACTCTTCTAGACCCTCAACCTCTTCCTGAATTCTATTTCTAACCCCAAAACTCTACCTCTAAGGGCCTTTCTAACATGGGATGTTACACATAACATCAGAGCATGCATATCATGTCATGTAGAGCATTCATGAGAAACATATGAAATAAGAGTAAAGTACAAAGCATAAAACAGATGAAAACTCTGTGAATGTAATGATTAAAGAAAGTAAAGAAATAAGAAATAAGAAAAGAACGAGATAAGCTACTATAAAGCAAGAAAACATAATAACGAGTAAGAAAACAGTAAGCTGAGAGTTCGAGGTCTGATCTATGATCAACCTTTGCTTGATGACCTGTTTGTGTAAGAGATAGGAAATGCTTACTGAGTGATTTTGTCACTCACCCCTTTCCCTTCCTTTCTCTTTTGCAGGTCAGTGAGTTAGGGACTGAGATGTGGCGATGCAGCTGTGAGGTTTTGGGGACATGGCTCGACAACTATTTTTTATTTCGGCTCACATGCTCTGATAAATCGTATTTCATGTATTTATGTGTGTGTATGATATGTAGTATGCACGGTTGTATGGATATCATAACTTTATACATGAATAGCCTGAGATTTTCAGAAAAATTATTAAGACTTATTTTATTGTCCTATTCATATTTTGCGCTTCCGTATATTGATTTTAAAGTGTTTCAAACCAGCAGTTAATTTTCTTTTCCCTCGTGGGGATCTCCGTCACAGGCACATTTTATTATTATTATTATTATTATTATTATTATTATTATTATATATTTATATATATATTTTACAGTTGCGCACAGTAGGTCTGGGCGAGGGTCACTACATGCACTTTGGGGTTTTGGACTATAAAGAAATATAGAAATTTGCCTTTCAAAAGTCGATACAAAAATAAAGTTCTAAGGTTTCTCTAAAAAAGTATACAACATGAGTTTTAGTAAGAGAAAATAAAGAATAATAAATAAGCAAAAAGTATTGGCTTGAGACTTGGTTTTCTAACCTTGTTATCTTCAAATCAATTGGCTTTAATAGAGTTAAGTGAAAAAAGTCATTGCAGCTAATTTCATAGTCATTTGAACAAATTTAGGCAGACACATGGTCATGTGTTTCTGATATTGAATGAAGTACAATTATTGAATTCTCTATATCGTGTCAACCCAACACTGGCATATGCTACATATACACAGTTGTGTGCCTTCATGTTTTCATTTCCTCGGATTTTCAGAAAAGCCATAAGGTCTTGTGCACGATACCCTTTATGATCACCACATGATCAAGTGTTCGTGTGAGCTTTTTTGTACGAGCATATGTCTAGTGATAACTATTTGACACCTGCACTATTGGACATGCATAGGAGCCTTGGCAATAAATCTTAATTTTTTGTGACACATGATCATACGCTCAAAAGTTATACGGTCAAAAATTGTACGATCATATGTCCTTGCATCTTATTGCACAAATGTCGACACGACTTAACGATTTCATGTGTTCCCTTATAGGACACACACAATCGTGTTGCTAAGACATACATAGTTGTGTGTCTCGCCAATCCTACAAAATATAAACTCTCTGTCATTTTTGTATGGATCAATACATGCAAAAATAAGTTAAATATTTTAATATAGTTTTTTATAACATTAAAATACACAGAAGTCCAACAATCTTCCCTTTTTGTATTGATAACTAAACTTATATTAAAATACATTTAAGCATATAATAAGGATTGTCTGAAAAAATTTCCATTAAAAATTGTTCATTCAAACATATTTATATTTCAATTTAACATACCTCTACATTCTCCCCCTTTTTGTTTTAAATGAAAAAAGTATGTTAAAATTTTTTTTATTTGGCATTAAGAAAAAAGATTCTCCCTTTTATTAAAATATTTATCAAATTAAGCACTATTTTGAAAAATTCTCCTCTTTCAAACACAATTTTGACTCCTTTTTTTAAAAACACTTTAACCTTGGTTACTTTAAGTAATTTTAAAACATAAATACCCTTTTACCTCATATATTTTTATATCATAAGCAAGAAACATCCAATAATTCATTTCTCCCCCTAGTTCATATGGATCAATTTAATGAAATCAATATTTTCATGCATAAAGTATGATCTTTAAAACCATTTGGGAGAAATATTTGTAGAAAAATTTTAACAGTAGAAAATTTTGGAAAATTCTACTGAACATGTCAAGCATGGTCGTATATTTTACATACACGATTGTGTATGTCTGATTACAAGATATGCGCAATCATATAATATTTAAACATGATGTCATAACTGGGAAAAATGCATGTATGGTCGTGTATGACCTCAAAGCCCAAAATTCTATAGATACCATACAGTTTACAATGCTAGGGAACTTTTAGTATCAACTTCAAAAACATTAAATAACAGTTTAAAATCGTTTTTAACCATTGATATCAATTTAAAAACATTGGTCAAACTTGTTAAAATATTATTAACATTATTTTCATATGTTTGACACATTTGAATTCGTTTATGCAATTTTGGGGAGATGTAAAAACATTTTCAAAATAATTTATGCACAAGGTTGATCAAACCAATACAATACATCAAATGTGTACATTTTAATCATGAGAGACCAACAATATATGAGTTCAAGTCATTTGACACCAAAATAATCAAATTTGAATCTTTTTTACATGAATTCCAATTTTGCATATGTTACAATCATAAGCATATACATATATAGTCTACTTGCATCAATTTTAACCCAATTAATCAATCATGGTAAATAGTCATATACTCGATCAAACACAATTCCACAACATGTCCATATTTTCGTCATCAACCAAGAATAACAACTAATTAAGTATTAAAACACTTACTTGAATTGATAAGCACTCAATGTTTTGTAAAGCCATTTTTTATCTTTATTGTTCCCATTAGCTTTAAAGTTCTTTTACACCAGGTTTCATTTCTTCTTTTCGGTGTCGAAGTATAAGAAGACTTTTTTTATCTTCATCATCCTCATTACTTGAGTCCCCCCTACTCCAAGTGACAAAAGTTTTCTTCTTTGATCTCTTTTTATTTTCCAGAGAACATTCTTATTGAAAATGCCCTTCCTTTTTACAGTCATAGCAAATTACCTTTTTTTCCTTTTTCCTTTTTCTTTTTTTTCTTCTTAGAGACGCATTTGATAAACTTTTTTGAGAGCATTTTAAGTCCTTCTTATCCATTGAGCTCTCTTCATTGGTTAAGGTTATATCTTCTTCACTTGAGCTTTCTTCAACTTTGAGTGCTATATTTCTTTTTTTTTTCGTCCTTAGGCATCCACTTCATTTCATGAGTTAGCAAACTCTCAATAAGCTCATCCATGCACATTTTGGTCAAGTCTATCAATTCCTTGATTACCATCACTTTCATACTTTATGATTCTGGCAAAGACCTTAAGATTTTCTTGACCAACTCAATCGTCTTGAACTTTTTGCCTAATCCTTTCAATTCATTAACCAAGTTTGAGAATCTCTTATACAATTTCATGATATTTTCATTTTTTTTTCATCTCAAATAACTTATAATCACGAAAGACCAATTTGATCTTAGATTTTTTTACTTGACTTGTTCCATTGTGAGTTATTTGAAGGATAATTCAAGCTTCATTTGCTGTTTCACAAGAAGAAACATGATTGAATTCAGTACAATTTAAAGCACAAAACAAAAAATATAATGCTTTAGCATTTACACTCATTAATTTTTCATCTTTTTTATCAAGATTGCTTTCATCTTTAAGTTCATTTGTCATAGAGTCTAAAAGAATGAAATAACCATTTTCAATAATTTTTCGAAGCTTATAATCAATGGATTGAACATAAAATTTTATTTGAATCTTTCATTGACTATAGTTTTCTCTATAAAATAAGGGGGGTCTAATTGAACTTTGACCTTCTTCAAAAATAGTTTTCAAAAACAAATTAGCCATATTGACAAATGATTTTTAATTCTTAAAATTGTTAAATTTTTTGAAAATAAAAACTTAAACTCTAATACCAATTGTTAAACAGTAATATGCTAAATGGCAATCTTAAAGGAGGGTGAATAGGATTTATGAAAATTTATTGTAACTTGAAAACTTTTTATTCACAGTCGAAGCTAACATACAAATATCAAACAAACCAAATCATTTGCTTGATCAACCCAATCAAATATAAAACATATAAAGAAAATATAAAGTAATTAAAACAAGCAAAGAGAAAGAGATAAAAAGATATGCTCAGCCAATTTTTATAGTGGTTTGGAGCTTCTCCACAAGCCTGCTATATCCACTTCTCTAAGTCACCCCGCTTGAAGCTTTTTCTCTACTATCTTTAAACCCAAAAGATACTATAGTTTTGATCCAAGAGATTTTGCCCTTCACAGTAATTTTGATATAAGGGATTGCACCCTTCACAATAGTTTCATAGGATTTCATTTAACTACTAGTTTTATAAAATTGCGCCCTTGGGTTTTTATATTACAAACAAAGATAGAAATTTGTCTCTCAAAGGCTAATACAAAAATAAAACTCTAAGGTTTCTCTCAAAAAGTATACAACACAAGTTTTAGTGAGAACAAGTACAAAAGAATAAAGAAGCAAAAATCATCGGCTTAAGGTTTGGTTCTCTAACCCTCTCATCTTTAAATTAATTGGCTTTTATAGAGTTGAAGTGAAAAGAACCGTTGCAACTAATTTGAGAGCTATTGAAATAAATCTAGGTAGATATACAGTCATGTGTTTATAGTGCATGATCATGCTCTCAATATTGAATACAATCTAACGGTCAAATTTTTTATATCGTGCCAATCTAGCACAGACATATTTTATACATACATAGTCATGTGCCTCATATCTTCACTTTTTTAGATTTCCAAAAAGCCACACAGTCTTGCACACGATATCTCTCACGATCATCACATGATCAAGCGGTTTCTTTTGCACAGTTGTGTGAACTTTTCTACATGGACGTGTCTTCAGTGATGACTATTCGACACCTGTATTATTGAACATACATGAGGAGCCTTGGTAGTGTACTTCACTTTTGTGACACACGATCATGCACTCATAAGTTGTATGGTCATGCATCCTTACATCTTATTACATGGACGCCGACATGACTTAACAACCTTATGTGTTCCTTCATAGAACACTCACAGTTGTGCTGTCAAGACATACATGATTGTGTACCTGGCCAATCTTGCAAAATATAAACTCTTTGTCATGAATCAATACAATATATGGACAAATTAGATATTTTAACATAGTTTTTTATCACATCAAGACATGCATGGGTCCAACAAAAGTCATTCATTTATATGATAATACATTATCTAAATAAATAATTGTGTGCAAAAAGTGTGTACATATAATATTAGTTTGTATCAATAAATTCAATATACAAAAATTTATTCCATTTAATTGTTTATATAGTATTAAAGTTGTTGTCATTTTGCATCTTTTTACTTTAAAACTAGCATATTATACCCTATACTAGCGTTTATAAGTTTTTATAAACACCACCACTCCTGACTCCTTTGAATTTATTATCGGCATTATTACTTCAGTTTTCAATGGACTTTGTCGGTTCATTTCACCGTTTCTCCATTTGTTGACATGATCCTTATCGATTCTCTTTTCTTTTTTTTTTTTTTTTTGCGATAACAATTGCTTTCATTGGCTATTTTCTTTCTTTCAATCAACAATTGAATATCACCAGAATTGTCAAATCTTAAGCGTTTCAACTTCCATTTCTAAACTCTCACTAAAAATTTTTTTATTGTTATTTTAATTATGGTTGGAATTTATCACAATGTTCAAGTTTAAATTCAAATTCAAATAATGCGAATCAAGTTCGAATTAAGGGTTAAATTCTTTTTCATAAACAAGTTAAATAATACATTCATGAATAATTTATTATTAATTTATTCTTATTTCAAAATCATTACTTTGTATCAATATACATTATAAACATAAACTTATTTCATTGAATTGTTGAGAAGGTGTCAAAGCTTTTATCATTTTGCACCTCTTTACTTTAAAACTAGCATATTATACCCCGATTTTTCTCCATTACAACCACCACCCCTAGGTTTGAGAACTTTCACTTCACCCTCACATGAAGAAAGATATCATTCCTGATGACTCTAAATTTATCATTGGTATTATTACTTTAATTGTAGATGGCCTTTGTAGGTTCATTTAACCGTTTCTCCACTTTTTGACACTATCCTTATCGGTTTTCTCTTTTTTCCTATAATAATATTTGCTTCCATTAGCTATTTTCTTTTTTTTTTTTTTTCAGGCAATAATCAACTATCACTATAATTGTCAAATCTTTAGCATTTCAACTTTTAGCTCTCAGCTCTCACCAAAATTTTTTGTATTGTCATTTTATTTAGGGTTAGAATTTATCACGTTATTTAGGTTTAAATTCGAATTCAAATCAAGCGAATCAAATTTGAGTCAAGGGTTAAATTCGTTTTCATAAACAAGCTAAATTTGAGTCAATCAAAATATTCAAAATTTGAGTTAACTCAAATAAAATTTCAAATAAAATTATTTTTAAATTGAATTTAGGTCTCAACTCATTTATATTGAATTGACTATTATTCAAGCTCGACCGATACCAAATCTAACCTTATTTTTCTCATCACTATAAATTACATGTAGAGTATGTATTAATTTTTAAATCACAAAATTATTTTATCTTCGTAACTCTCCTTTTAATAAAAAATTATTAATAAAATTATTTTCTACAAGCCATCATTTTATAACAGCTAAGTAACTATTTTCCACTCAAGTTTTAATGAAAACATATTTTCATCCATTAGAGTATAATAAAACTATATATAAACACTTTTTGTATACTTAATATCTCATAATATGAATGGGTGTTAATTTATCCTTAATATATATTTAATTTAAAATCATCCAATCACATGATGACATATCATTTAATACATAAAATGTATATAAAATGTGTCTGTATATAGCATTGCTCATCATTTTAACAAAACATTCTAATAAAAATGTCAAACCTTTTGTCTAGAAAAGTAATTCTAGAAAAGAGTGAATAAGATTTAAATCTTTTTTTTTTTTTGAAATATGAATGAAAATTCAAGTATAAATCCCAATACGATATTTAGAACAAAGCTAATAAGTGAGTTAATCAACAAAAACAATCAAACACATAAGCAGTTCATTCAAATATAAGAGATAAGAGTAGAGAAATTTGCGTAACCAGTTTATAGAGATTCAAAGTTTTGAACACAAGTCTCTCACATTCTCTATTTCAATCAAACGTAATTAAAGTTTTTACTATTTTCAAATCTTGAAAATACAATAATTTTGATACAAGTGAGTTTTTCCCTTTACACTAGTTAATAACGATTTTGCCCTTTTAGTTTGAATACAAGAAAAAGTTTATGAGAATGCCTTTAAGTAGGCTGATGCATAAGAATAAGCACAAGGTCTCTCAAAGATATATCAAAAATAACTTAGTGAGAGAAAGAAAGTGAGGAAGAGCGATAGAAATTTAAGTTTGATTGTGTAATGTAATCTCTAACATTTCTCATTTCAAATGAACTTTCTTTTATACTAGAAATCACATAGAAAATGAAACGGATTCATTATATTTAATTTGTATCTGTTAGGCTAGTCAAAAGAAAGTTTTTGCAATAAATTTTTCAGGTGCACAATCATGTCCCTCAAGTGTACAATTGTGCAAGCTTTACACATGGTCATGCAAGCTTTACACATGGTCATGCAAGCTTTACACATGATCATGCGTTGACTTGAGTATCTTAACCATCACACACGATGAGGTAACACGTCTTTAGAGGTCGTGTTTCCTCAAAAAGTAGCATGCATGATCATGTGTCATTGTTAAACACGATCATGCATTTGAATTTTGACCTTTCAGCACAACACAACAAGGTTACAAGATCCAAGAGCTCATGTTATTTTGTAAATGCTTTTGTATTATCATGTGTCTAATTGGAACACAGTCATGTTGTTGACTTAAGCTCCTTTAACTCAACACAGCATGGTTGCATGAGTGTGATGATTGTATTGGTCTTAAATTATGTACACACAATCATGCTATACTCCAGTACGGTTATGTTAGACTTGAAATTTTTCAAAAAATCACAAGCCCTAACACGGGCAAGCAACACAATCCCGTATTTTCAGTGCATGATCACGCTTAATAGACATAAGGTTGTGTAGTGTCTAAAACTTATAAAAATAAAACTTGTGTCTTTTTTAGTCATTAACTAAGTCATTTTGAGATAAATTAGTCATTTTAATATATTTTTATTATCATTAAAATACTAAAAGTTCAACAAATAGCGTATTTAATATGTAAATGTATTTTTATAATTTACAATAGATAAATGAATTTTTTTATTTTTTCATAAATTATCATATTCATCATATATATTTTAAAAATATATGATAACCTAAATAATGTATAATATGATATTTATATTTTTAATTTATTATATTTTTAGTATAATTATCACTATTAAATTTTATTTATGCAAGTATATTGTAAATTTAAAAAAACCCTTAGAATTTTTTTTAAAACCCCCTTTAAATTTTTATTAACATTATTATTTTTTAAAAATTATATATATCATTAATGCTCTTATTTATTTGTAATTAAATTTTTTTATTATTTTTAATTGAAACGTATATGATTCATTGTGAGTTTATGGAAGTAGAGATCCTCGTTGGGACAACTAAATTAGTTATATCATTTAAACTATTAGATAATTTTTGTCGTATAAAATTATATGTATTAATAATAATGTTTTTTTTTTATAACTAAAAACTCTTATTTGAATTGAGAACTCCTTTTTTACATCGAGTTTGAAGATATCTTTTTGATGTAATGAGATTTGATCCAATGATACCAAAAAAAAGCAAACACCATGTTCAATGACCAAACTTACAATCACCGAAACTAATAATACAAGCGTTTGATATAAATGTATTGTCGATATGGTTTGAACACATATTCTCTAGTTGTTTAAAAATCGTATTTCTACCACTCAATTTATCCTTTAAAGATAATTTTATATTATTTTATAATTAATATTTTTAAATTAAAGATAAAGTATAAAAAAACCATTCTGGCAACAATGCAGCCTGGTGTATCCAATTGAAGATCATATTTTAACTGATAACAATATTATAAAGGATAATGTTGAACATAATAAAGGACCCATGTGGTAGCTTCAGGATTCAGTATCTGCCTTCTGGCTCCATCCAATCAAACGAATCTTTCACCCTCTAAGAAACTGTTACTAGATCTAAGTCAATTTAAACACCCCTTTGATTTAGGCTTGAGTACAATTAAATTACCATGAAGGACCTTATGTTTGTTTAAACTTTCCATGTATCCCCTTTGTCTCTCTGATGTCGTATGAAAAATCGGATTGAAATTAATTTTGACTAAGTTTAAATAAAATTTAAATTAAAATTGATTTAAATTTAAATAAATAAGTTTAATATTAACAAATTGAGATTTAAAAGTAATTTAATTATAGATTTAATTTTAATTAGTTTAAAACTGATTTATTCAATTTAATTTAAATAATTTAAATCGAATCTAATTATATTAATAAGTGTTCATTTGACAAAACTTTTAAAACTATAACTTATAGATTAAAGTTTATTAAAACCGATCTTACCTTAGAATAATGTTTAGTAAAAATATGATAATTTATTTATGGCGAAACAATATTGCCACCAAGGTTTGGCTTAATGACAAGTCCCACCCTTAAAAGTTTAAAAAGCTAAGTTGTCACCCCTCAGAGGGGTATTTTGGTTTTTTTGAATTAAAATTAAAAAATAAATTTTATAAAAATATTAAAATATAAATTTAAAATAAAATAGTGTTAAAAAATTAAAAATTAAAAAAGTATAAAAAACACTCTAACCTTGTCAAATGGTCAGAAACGGCCACCTGATTCTATTGGCGACCAGATCTGGCCGTCACGATGGCGAAGGCGGTCAAATCTGATCTGGTTGTCTCTGTCATCTAAAATGGTTGGAAACGGCCAGAATCAATCATTCCAACCGTTTCTGACATTCTCTAATGACGAAGATGGCTAGATCAGACCATCTCTGTCAAATTAACCAGGTAGCCGTTTCTAACCACTTGGGAGGTTAGAGACGGCCACCGTCGCCGGTGACATTGTCGATGGCAGTGGCTGCTCTTTTATATTTTTATAATATTTTAATAAATTTTTAATAATTTTTAAAATTTTTTATTATTAATAAAGGGTATTTGGGTCTTTTCTACAATAAAATGGTGACAACTTGGCTTTCCAAACTTTTAAGGGTGGGACTTTTGTCATTAAGCTAAACCTTGGGTGGCAATATGTCGTTCGACATTTATTTATTGGAAATAATTTTTTAATATTAAATTTCCTATAAAATTTTTAATTAAGATAACAATATCTTAACAAACTTTTAAGGTAATATTTGGTAATATCTTATTCAAAAATTGTGATAAATCAATGATGATATGTTATAATATGAGTAGATATTATTTATATTAATTCAAAATTATTCAATTATATAATAATATATTATCATTAATAATTAAATTGACTCATTATAAATAGTTTTATTATTCACTAAAACGGATTTTATAAAAATATAAATTTCATAAAAAAAATTATCGTCTTTAATAAGAAAACCTTATAAAGTTTTACCCTAATTATCACAAAATCTCTTAGTGATTCATTCAAATTCATAAGAAAGTATAGGGATAATTTTGTCATTTCTATACGTTGGACCAAAAGCTTAAAATTTTAAATTCACTTTTATAGGCATACAAAAGATTTATAAATCAGAAAGAATTCTTAAATTATAACCATTGTTTTATACCCGAGTTAAAATAATAAGATTAAGCGTAACCCAAAACCACTTTTCCACCGTTTGAATATATAAATCACATATTCTCAAAAAAAAAAAAAAACCATATTTATATAAAATTAATTATAAAAGGGTATATTAATAATATAAGATATTAGTTTTCACATATGAGTTATTGAAAATCAACAATTACATATTCGATCAACTATATAGTAAGAGAATGATGTTGCTTTCACTTGTTTAGTGAGTGAGAGCTCGACACCATAACTTGTGATGACCCCCATCATAGGCTACTGTAGACTGTTATTTATAATAATAATAATAATATAACTATAATATTACCTACAGTGGGAATCTCCATCGTAAAAGTTGCTACTGAATGAAAATTTGCATGCAGAAACTATGAATGTAAATCACTATTGATAATAATAAGAAGAAGCTGATGATGCATGGAAAAAATCTCAGTTTCTCATTAATAAAACATGCTACTCGTACAGTATATACTAATAGTATAATACACACATATACTTGATCAAACTATACAAAAGCATGCGAGCCATGAATGTGTTATCTGTTACCAAGCCGCATCCCCAAAATTTGATAACTCTCTCACTCTTGTCTAGCCCTCTATAACCATTGACCTACAAGAAGGAAACAAGAAAGAAGAGATGAGTGATAAAATCACTCAACAAGTGTTTCCTATGTCCAACACAAGCAAATCTCAAGCTCTCTCTGATTTTGTGACTTGTCATGTTATTTTATATTATAGTGTTTTCTTTATTCTTTATTTTTTAAATGCTTCTGTTTTCCATAGTATTCTTTGTCTTTATTTGTTGTTTCTCATGAAATGCTATAGATGACATGATTTACATGCTTTGATGTCATGTCAATGTTGAAAACTGTAAAGATTTGCCTTTGGGCTTGTTTTTTGAAAACTCTGTCTGAAATAAACCTGTAATCTAAAGATGTTGGATATATATACATATATTATATTTTACAGACTGAATCAAAAAAATATTGTATCTGAAAATTGTTGTACTAGATAGACTGATAAATACAGAGATTCAACACATTGGTCGTGTGAGTCCAATCCTATTGAAATTTACTGATGCATAACTAACACTCTCTTTAACGAGCTTGATCAATGACTATGTCCTCTCTAACGGATACTTGTTTTCCTTTCTAACAAGTGTGCAAACTTACAGGTGTCCCTTCGTATTCACCCATAACTGATGTTTGAAACATTGTATATTTATACTTGTTAAAAAAAAAACATGCTATTAGATTCTTGAATTCGTTTTTAAAAACTTTGGTATAATATGTCGTGCTCTATACTGCTAATCATGCATGATATGTTGTTATGTCTGGTTATTATTGAGTTTTGAAGGCTTAAAAGTGGCCTAATGATGCTTTGGAATTGTTTCTGTGTATTTCTTAAGGTGCATGGGCGTGTGTTACCTGGTACATGGGCGTATGGGAAGGCACATGAAAGTGTGTTTTAGTTGTGTTAGCTTCTACGATCATTTTACAAGAATCTGACTGGTCACATGGGTGTATGGTGTGAGACACACAGGCGTGCATCAAGGGCACAAGGTTGTGTCCCATACTTGCACCGACATATAACTATCATCTAACACTCTTGTGTCTTACTTACATAGACGTGTGAAATTGAGAATGAGCACACGGGTGTGTGCTCGATCACAAAGGGGTGTGTTTAGGTTTTCTAGGCTCATACAAGTGTCATGCAAGACCGTGCTCATGTACGAATGAGACCACATGGGTTTATATCTATAAGTACATAGTTGTGTGTTCAATTCGATTTTTACATTCTTTCATCTGAAAATCTAGAAATCCCAACCATTCTCATCCTATACACATCAAATCTCAAACAATTGATATCATCAACTTAAAGCATTAATAATAACATGTATATAATCACTCAAACTTAGCAAATTACGCTAGATATACATATCTTTCAAGATAAAGTATCAAAACACAACCACAACAGGATTCTCACTAATATCTCAATAATCGTCAATCAAAACATCATCTCATCAATCAAGCATGCTAATAGAGCCTTAAACAAGCCATAATATTTCTTAAGAACTCAAAACAACAAAGACATGTTATGAAATAAGGTGAAAAAGATAAAGAAACACTTATTTCTAGCCATGGAAGCTTGCCCTTTCTCTATAAAAGTCTTTGGATCTCTAATATGAAGTTTGTAAGTTGTTGGTTAATCTCTCTCAAGTTTAGGGTTCACTGGATAAGTGAAAAGAAGAAGAAGAAGAAGATAAAAGCTGGGACTATGTAAAGACTAAAAAGTAAAACGTATATATGGCTAAAATACATGATGCACGGTTGTGTGTCCTTTAGAAATCTCAATTTCCTTTCTTTTTATGTCATACATAAAATATTCTCCTAAAAATACCTATGTATAAGTCACATATAGCTTTTAAATGACTATTTTAGCCTTGAACCCTCTCAAATCTATTTTTATCAAGAAATCTCACTTTTACCCTTCAATTTCAAAGCCTAAAAGGATAGTTCTACCATCGGGCTATTACATAACTTGAACAAATAACCTTTATTAGCATGACCACAACCTAAAGGCTATAGCCACATATAGTATAATCCCCATTGTTTCCAAATGAAAACATTTCTATCATGAAATCAATGATAGTGTTAGACTTGTTATCATATGACACTTGATATTAGTAAGTGGTTTAGATACACTTTGACATGTGGATAAGTTTGCACTTTTATGAGTTACAATTGAGAGAAAGATGAAATGATGACAAATTTGGTCATAAAATGAGTCAGATTGTTGTTATTAGTCAAATTAAGGTTTATACTAAATCTAGTTAATGTCATATTTTGTGTTGAATACTATGTGATACTTTTGGCAGGACTTGAAACTAATCCAAGAGAAGTACTTGTCATTGCATTGGTTAATCTCGTAAAGGAAAAAAGTAGACAAATCCTTTAGAAGATCTGGGTCTCAAAGGGCTTGAAGTCTCGTCTCTATATCACTTTAAGAATGAGTTCAAGCTTCGTTATGAGCGAGTTGACTCAAGTTAAGTTACGAGCTAGTTGAGGGTGGAGTAGGAATTCTTAGTTTTTTTTTTTTTTTTTTTTTGTTGGATTTTGAAGATCATGAAAGCAAAGTGAAGTGAAAATGAAGAAGAAAAGGAATTCACTAGAGAGAGGGAAATGGATTCTTGAGTGAGTGGTTTAATGAATTAGGTGTTTGGTTTTGTTGAAGAATAAAAGAGACATTTAGTGAGATGGTACAAGAGTGAGCGACCAATGAAGAAAGAAAAAAAGTGAAGGTGAAAAGAAACAATAGGTTTGTAACATCCCAGATCCGGGGTCAGTTTGTGATTCTTGAGTTTCCTAGGGTTGTGAGAGAGTTTTGGGGTGAAAGTGGAGTTTTCCTTGAGTTTGAGGGCTTGTGCATGGATCCGTTTGAGAGGATTTGCATGCGAGCGCGGGAAAATGGCATTTTTGTAATTTTCCCGGGATGCACGACCGTGCGTGGGAGATGCACGCCCGTGCATGTGCACTTTTCCAGCTGTCTTCGCTTTAAGTCGAGTTTATCCGTTTCCAAACTCATTTTTCACCCAAATTTCCTTCGATTTTCAGAGGATTCACGCCCTAGAAGTGGAGAGCAGCTTCCTTGATCTTCAAAGCAAGCTTGATTCGTGATCTTCTTGAGAGAGAAAGCATGTCAAGAGGTAGGCACTTCTTTCCTCTTTCCCTTGCGATTTTGGTTGGGTTGGTTGCTTGTTTGAGGCATGAAAGTCGTTCCCAGCATGCTTGTGACATTCTCTTTGTGTGTTGATGACAATTTGAGACGATTGGGATGATGATTTATGTATGTGATTATGCTCATGTGTGAGAAAGTATGCTTTTATATGTTTGTGTTGAGTTGGATGTTTGGCTGGAGGCTTGGAGTGGCTGGAAGAGTATTCATGGTTATTTGAAGTGTTTGGCATGTGATTTATGCTTGATTTGAGTTTGGGTTGTGTTTGTGGCCGGAATCGTGTTGATTCCGAGTGGTCATGGAGGTGCAGAGCAGGACGCACGCCCGTGTACGCTGCGTATTCTGCATGGTCACGGCCGTGTTTACGTGCCCGTGCGTGACCTAATTTGAGGGGTCACGACCGTGCATAGTTCATGCACGCCCGTGCACCCAGTGAAATGTGAGGAAATGCTTTGAAATTCCAGAATCGCGCACGACCATATGCACGACTTGGTCACGGTCCCGTGCGAGTTCACGCACGCCCGTGCACGCGACACGCACGCCCGTGCGTCAGGCCAAAATGAGATATTAAGCTTTAATTGAGAAATGTGCACAGTAAACCCTATCCATGGATAGTAAACAGTAAATTGAGCTCAATTAAGACTTCATGATGCATCATATGCATATGCATAACATGGCATGCCATTCAGAGTTTTCAGAGATGGATCCGAGGATCCGAATTCATGTTTTCAGTTGAAAAACACCGATTCCAGAGGTGAATACGAGGGGGCACTTGTGAGTTTCAGCACCCGTGTCACCAGGAGTTATATACTCATTACTAGCCCTATGTATTGCATGTGCCGGGTTGCTCAGCTTTCAGTTTATGTTTTCCTGGTCCGAGGATCAGATGAGTTTATAGCGCGAGGCGCTCAGTTCAGTTTCCAGGCCGAGGCCTGATGGCATCACGTGGGCCATACAGTTTGTGGCACGTGTTTGCAGAGGAAACTCACATGGCCAAGGTGCCGAATCCCTGTATTCATCAGTCTGCGCAGCACAGTTTTCAGCATATCAGGTACCCCAGGGTACACAGTTTTCTGCATAGCTTTCAGATAAAGCTTTTGCATGATTTTCAGTTATGGGATCCCAGGATCCAACAGCTTAGTTTTCATGAACCGTTTTCAGGAAACTATTTTCAGTATGCAGGCCCAGGCCTAGCTATGTTTTCAGCTTATTGCATAACATGTCATTGTTATATGACACATCAGCATATCATTCAACGAATGATAAGACAGTAAATAACAGTAATTGAACAGTACACGATAAGCCACGTAAGCTTCAGTTCAGTATCAGTTTCAGATCGGTATCAGTTCTACATCAGTTCAGTATCAATTCAGATCAGTGCAGTTATGAGTATCCGTAGCAGAGTTTGGTGGGTCGAGTGTCCGGTTCGGATCACTCTTCACTCTCGGTTGTTTACGTATACTCATATACGTATTTTATGACTGGGTATGAGGTAGTATCCGGTCAGCGAAGGTGTGTTTGTCAGAATTGTTGCCAGTTGGAGTTTGTTCTGTGTGGGGTGTTGTGGAATCCTTCGAGAAGGGTTGGTTTAGGGTCAGTGGATATGAAGTGCTTACTGGGTGATTTTATCACTCACTCCCTACTTTCCTTTCTTGTTGCAGGTGAGTTGTAGGGAGCTGGGAGGAGGAGATGGCTGCCGTTTGGGATCCAGTTTACTTCAGTTTTGTTGTATGCACATGTATATGTTTTCCGCGAATATTTTAATATATGCAAGTTTTATTTGGGTATGTATATATGTATGTATACAATGTACCACAGGTATTTCCGCTGCGATATTTTAGTTCAGTTAAGCATTTCGGTCGGGTATTATTGACCATATTTTCTTTATTTATTTATTATTATTTTATTAAACAGTGAACAGTAATACCCTTCTGAGGTGTCTTACAAGGTTTGAAGGGAAGAGTTGTAAAAGAGAGGAGAACGGGTGTGTGACAGAATCAAGTTTCTCCTATTTTAGATAATTTATTTTTCATATTTGAATTTGATTATAAGGTGTTTGAAGGAAATAGAATTGGTTAGAAGTAAAATATTAATTTGACATTATAACACTTATTTTGTTGTTCGAGTTAGATCTCATCCAGAAAAATGTGATTGTATATTAAAATGGTAAAAAAAGTTTTAGTCCAAATATTAGGGGGGAACATGTAATTCATCCTCACATTAATAACTGGGAACCCTTAAAATTGACTTAAGATCCCTAAGTTCCACATATTTTAAAACATTATATAACACCCCCCCGAACCAACTACTTTCCTTGTGCACCGCTTGGTGTCTCCCCATGTAAGTTATCTCAAATCATCTCTCTCCCATCTCGCCACGCACATTTCTCTATCACTCTATTCTCATTCTCTCTTAGACCATCCTTAACTTTTTCTCAGTCAAGATTTTCCCGAGAAAATGGCGGAAGAGAAAGAGTCGACGTCGATTCCACTTAGTCAAGCTGAAAATGGCGGTGAAGATCCCGAAGATCCTGTCAAGTCTCCTCCTACTTCTTCGTCTTCCTCCACTCGTCAGGTTCAGTTTTTGCCCTTCATTTTCCTTTTAATTCGGATTTTTCTCCACCGTTGGATCTGTATTTCGCGCCACGATCTCGGATCTTGTTTGTTATTTAAATTGATTAGAATTATTGTTAGAATAAATTATAGAATGTAGGTTAAAATTTAGGGAAACAGTATCGTAATGCTTATACCGGCACAGTTGATGAAATTAGAAGGTTACAGTGTTATAGTGTTAACAAATAGTATAATTAAAGAAGTTAATTTGATTAACAGTATCTTTACCACGGATTTACAACTGTTAATGAGATAATTTTAGGATCAAAGCATTTTGATTCATTCAATTTATTGTTGAAAGTTAGTTTCGTGCTCAATTTCTTGTAAGTAAAAATGTAAATGGAGAAATGCAGCAAGAAATATATACAATGTAATGTTAATGAAATTAAGGGGGAAAAAAAAGATTGTTATTTGTAAGCCACAACTCATACAGAAACAACATTTTGATGACATTGCAATGCCGTATTATTTAATATTATTTAATTTAGGAATATGAATATATTTAATTTAGTGATATGCGCGTGAGTAGTAGCAATTATCATTTTGATGTGTCAATAGCCTACTGATATCACATAAGCTCAAATCTTGGGGAATAGTCTTTCCACTGGATTGTTGGGTGTGGATCATTCTCAAATTGTTTTTAAAATTTTCGTACATATTTAAGAATATATAATACTCAAGTGCCAGAATTCCCTAGTATCAATATATTCCTTCCTCTAAGGGTGCTGATGGAAGGAAAATATTGTGGAGGCATCAAAGTAGGGGAATAGCTATTTATTTTTGGTAACAACAAGAAAAATCATTTTCTTATAACATTTAACTTGGAACATTTCACTTACAAGATATAACATATGTTGATAACAAAATATGATGTTGGTCATGAAAGTATGGCATTGGTAATTATAATTGTGACATTTAATTTATTAAAATTTTACTGTACAAATGATAATGTAGAGCTTTACTTATGTTTCTCTATACTGTTGTTGTGACTTAGGGTCTGTAGGATTTAGGTACTGAGGTGCTCCCTTAGAGCTGGTTGCTTTAGTGACCTACGGATGCTGATCCAATGCATCCGCCTTAAAGATTTTGAAAACAACTAAAGACTATTTTTATAATAAGTCTTGTGAATAGAGCAATATGTCTGGAATCATCCAGTCTATTATTTTTATAGGAAACTATGAAATTTCTTTTAGGTATGCACTTACAGAGTGCTAGCCTTTTAATTAAAAAAAAAAAAATGCAGAAAATATACTAAGGAACTTTCAGGAAATTGACCCCTAGGGCTTGGCCTAGCGGTAAGGGCCTTGGCCTACCCTTATGGTGGCCAGGGTTCAAACTGCATTGAAGCCAATAACCCTTGATTTATCCGGTCTGTGATTGCGGGTTTAGGTGGTCACAGGCCCCAGGGTTTAAACTATCCGATCAGTTAAGGGTTGACCAACTGGTATGGATAGGGGTTCCCGGGTTACCAAAAAAAAAAAAAACTTTCAGGAAACATCTATACAGCTGAAAGCTTACTTTAAATTCCGAACTCTGAAAAATTATACCCAAATCAACATGTACTGACTAGAACCCTCTCCCAATTTTAAGGAATGAAAAAAAAGCAGAATCTTGAAATTCATTGGATCTGAACCCCAAAGGGAGGATGAATGTTGAACTATTTCCCATTAAGTGTGGATGTTTTCCTCTCTGTTGTGTTAAATTTTCTTTTATTTATCTTCTGCCAAATCACCCAAAAAATGGCCATTTTAGCTCAATGTTACAAAATCTTATCTTTTTTGACCTATCTGAATCATCTAAATGAAATCTTTAGATTGGAATTTATAAGAGGTTGAAATAATGTAAATAGTTTTTGTTGTCTAAATCTTGCTTGGAAACTCTGTGCAAGTACATGCATGAGCACTTATGGATTAGACACTTAGACTAAAAGTCAAATGGAATAGCACTAAGTACTTATTCACTCATAAATTTTATATGAAAACACACAAACACTAATACATGTACTAATTTTATGTGGTCATCTACGGAAATAAATTATGTATTTGGCCTTGGCTTGAGCTTATTGGCTGTTCTGCTTTAGAGTTCAAGTTATTTATTCATTATATTTAAGTTTCTTTTATGGTTGATGTGAGAGACTGCTAGTTTTTACATCCCATGGTTCCATGTCTTCTATCTGTTCAGGCTTGCTGTTTTGTTCTTCAGAGTTGGATCTCAAAGAAGTTTATGACTGGATGGTAATGAACTTCACTATTTCCTAATATGTTCTAAATGTTTACTTTATCTTTTGATCTTTCAAGTCTGATATTTCATTTTCTTCTGATATTGCAGTGTAGTTCTTTTCCCTGTGGCAGTTACTTTTTTTGTGACGTGGTGGTTTATTCAGTTTGTTGATGGTTTCTTCAGTCCATTGTATGAGAGGCTTGGCATTGACATATTTGGTTAGTAATAATTGCATTATTTATGACCTTTTTCTTGTCTGCAGTTCTGCAGTGTGGCTAAGGGTATATCAATATTTTTTATAGTCCTCTTTTCATATATATATTATCTGTATAGATGGCTGTAAAAGAAGCAAAAAATTATTAATGAAAATCTAAATAAATATTTGTAGAGAATTCACGGAAGAATAAGGCTTTTTGGTGGTGAATTTTTGAGTACCTCTTTGTTCTGATCCAGAAAATGAGAAGACTTTTTTCAAAATTCATTTTTTTCTGAATATTCCAGATCTCATAAATGTAAATTTGGTGAAGCAGTGTGAGTTCAAACATCTAATAGATGAAGAGATCTCTTTCTTATGGAGCATAACTTGTATGCTGGCTTTTTTTTATGTGTTTTAGTTTCTAAAATTTTCCTGGATTGTTTTTTTAGTTCTATAAATTTGGGATGTGGAGCTGTGATAAAGTTAAGGGCTAATTATTTCAGATAATATCCTTTAGAGATTGTTTGTTCCACCAACTCTTAGTCAAATTTCAGCAAGCTGGTTGATTTTGAAACTTCAAACTGTCTTTTGGGAGTGTAAAGATTTAAAACAAGATGGAAATTGCTTACTTAAGTTCAACATCATTATTGTCCAAATTCTATGTTTTAGTGCTATAAAACAAACTGTAATTGAAGGTTGTTGCTGGGATTTCTTCCTCTTTTTCTGGGTGTCCAACAAAACCATTGATGTGCAACAATATTTGGTTTTTTGCTTACACAATATGAAATGATAACAATTTGGATTATGTGTAGATCTGTTGCTTATGTTTTCTTATTTGTGGTCTTTTTTATTGGGTTTAATATTGTGGATGATGATTTTCTCATTAAGTCCAAATTGTTTATTATTTGTGAGCACACTCTCAAGGTAGTTGGTCTGTATTGCAGGACTTGGATTCATTACTTCTCTGATATTTGTATTTCTCGTTGGTGTGTTTGTTTCATCTTGGTTGGGCTCCACAGTTTTCTGGGTTGGGGAATGGTTTATTAAGCGCATGCCCTTTATGAAGCATATATACTCAGCTTCCAAACAAATTAGTGCTGCTATATCTCCAGGTTACTCATCAATTTTTTTAATTTTTTGTTGTCAATCTGGTTCTGTAAGGGAATTCACAGAGGCAGTAATACTTCCATTCCCATCTTCTTGGGTAGGATTCATTGGGGTGACAACTGGTGACTCTATTAATAAGTTGTTTATTGCTTATCATAGGAGCAAGCAAACTTTCATATTCTCGTTATTTGTGGATAACTG
This sequence comes from Anacardium occidentale, assembly GCA_026122585.1. Lineage (NCBI taxonomy): Eukaryota > Viridiplantae > Streptophyta > Magnoliopsida > Sapindales > Anacardiaceae > Anacardium > Anacardium occidentale. Next base: position 505,455 of record JAJEJH010000301.1, read on the forward strand.
TCTACAATCTAGCTAGTAGTCTATTCATATTTTATAAAAGCACATCTTATTGTCTCTGGAAATTATCATCATAGATTCCACATGTTGCCTTGGGTTGAACCTTGATGTATTTTTCTGATTTCTTAAGCTGATTAATTTTAATAATTGATCAGATGGCAGATTTGGCAGTATAGTATATTTTATAAACACACATAAAATATTATTGTCATTCATATCTTAACTTATGGGGCTGCATATATTCACTTTAAACTGATATGATACCTTTATCTTCTGTATAGATCAAAATACTACAGCTTTCAAAGAGGTAGCAATTATACGTCATCCACGTGTTGGTGAATATGCATTTGGTTTTATAACATCAACAGTCACCCTTCAGGTACTTCTGGTTAATGTGATTCAATCTTCTCTTGTGGAAGTATTCTTTTAAAACCTTTATGCACTTCTTCCTTTTTCTACAATATTTTTACTATCATTTATTTTTAGTCTGTGTTGAAAAAACCTTGTTTGGTGTTATCTTTGATCTTGAGCCTACTTTGCAGGTGCATAACCAGGATTAGAAATATATAACTGTGTAATTGATTTCTAACAAACAACATATGTAATTGTGCATGTATTCTTGAGTAGGCAATGCTATGGAAAGATGAACTAGAAAAGTTTCAATTAAGTTGCAAATAAGCCACACCAAGTGGGGCTAGATTCGAGCTAAGCTGGTTTGAGCTCAATTGCTAGCTCGGCTGGATGAAGCCCAAAATGAGTTGCCATGGCACAAGATTGACCTTGAGCTTGAGCTTGAGACATGGTCATAGGGTATTTTTTTTTTTTAAGTTTAAATTTATGTTTTCTAATTAAAGAATACATAAAGGAGATTTAAATATGATGAGATTTTAATATGTGAGGTGAGGGGTTTTTCTCACCCAATGTGAGATAGTGGGAATTAGTTTGAATGTTTATTTATAGTGGGTGGAGTAGGTTATTGAAAGGGCATCTAATGTGAGAGGAATTTCAACTACTCACCTCACCCATGCAAAAGTCGCACATTGGAAAGATTCATTTTTAGCAGCCCATTCCACCCATTGTAAATAAACACTTAACCAAATTCCTAGTGTCCCATAGTGGATATTATCAACCACTCACCCCACCCATTATTAATAGGCTTAATCTTCTTATTTCTTATCGCATTTCAACTTCCTTTTATATTTTCTTTTGTTTAATAACATAAATTTTAAAAGATAATAATTAATAAGTTTAAATTTAATATTGTTATAGTAATGAGTTGAGCTCAAGATTGGCTGTTCATATCGAGCTCAAGCTCAAATATGTGGAAACTTGTCAAGTTTGAGTTTGGGCTTGAACTCAACTCCTTTGAGCCAAGCCAAACTCTATCAAGTGCAAGCTCAAGCTTGATTCGATTCGAATCTACTCTTAAAAGCCAAGTGAGGTGGGACTATCTTCAAAGTTGGCTCAATAAAAAATAAAGGATATAGTTATTTGACTCAATTTTGGCTTAAGCTGAATCATATTCAAGATTGGCTTGGTTGATTTTCAAACATAGTGGTAATTTTAAATATGAATTGTGGTAATTTTCTATGCATTTCCTCAAGGATTATTACCACTAATGTAGTACAATTGAAAACAATAAAAAAGGAAAATGAATCAAGAATTTCCTATTCTAAAATATACAATTTTAGCTTTCCTAATCTAAATATACAACTCAATTCTTAACATTCCCTCTTAAGTTGGAGCATATAGATTATATGTACCAAACTTGCTACAAATGAATTCAATGCATAGACCTCTAGGAGACTTAGTAGGAATATCTGCAAGCTTATCATTGAAGCTGATATGATTAGTAGTTTTATCCCAGATTAAATTTTTTCTCGAATGAAGTGACAATCAATCATATGTTTAGTCTCTTTTTAAAACATTGGGTTAAAAGCAATATAAAGTGCTGCTTGATTGCCACAAATGAACTTCATTTGAGATACTTCTGTAAATTTTAATGTCTGAATCAATTGTTTCAACTAAACGAGTTCACATGTAGCCAATGTCATAACATGGTATCCTGCTTTTGCACTTGAGCTAGCAACCACATTTTGTTTTTCATTTTTCCATGAAACCAAATTGCCACCAATAAGAATACAATATCTTAAAGTTGAATATCTATCTTATTAGGAGTCAACCTAATTGATATTAGAGTGTCCAACCATGTATGACCCCTGTCTTCATACAATAATTTTTTGTCTGGTGCTCCCTTAATATACTTCAGAATTCAAATAGTTGCATCTTAATATGAATCACATGGAGATTGTAGAAACTGATTGACTACACTAACTTATCTGGTCTAGTGATAGTAAGGTAGTTGAGTTTGTCTACTAACCTTCTATATCTACCAAGATTTGTGAATGACTCTCCCTGTTTTGATACAAGTCTAATATTAGGATTTATAGGAGAGTCAATAGGTTTATAATCTAATATCTTTGTCGCGTTGCAGTTGATTTAACAACATTATAGGATAGTGGGTTAAGTGAATTAACTAGCCTAATCAATTGCCACATCGGTTGGGATACAAAATTAGGGTTCCAACTTCATATGTTTACAATTTGCAAATATATATTAATTAAGTAATGCATGGTTTTTGGGGAACATTAAGTGCACCCTCTCTTGCGCAGGAGTTTTTGGGAGGTAGATTGCTCAAAGTTTCTATCCATTGGCCTTCATCTTATGATAGTTAATAATTTAAACTTCTAGAATTTATATTTTCCCTATGGTGAGAAGTGGAGTTGCGGAAATTGTGTACAATTTCAGAGATCAGTTATGAAACTTATTAATGTTTCTCTCATTTATACATCTGTATATTTGCAAAGTCTGGATCAACTACTCTCTAATTATTGAATTGTTGAGACAAAACTTTGTTAAACTCTTTGCACAAAGTTTACATTTTTGTTCATTGTTTTTAGCAAATTTTTGTCTTTTGACAAATATTTGCACAGGGAGTTGTTCATCCCAATGAAGAATATAGGATCATATGGTAATTTCCATAGGTCTGGATTAAGGGGAAAAATGTTGAAGTGATAGAAAGTGTCAATTTATTGAATTATTACTAAGAATGAGACATTTATAGTACAAGGGGGAGAGAAGTTTTTTCCTTTACCAAAACCACTTTTGTCGATCCAGCCTATGATGCCATTGGACAGTATTTAGGAGCCAAGCATTGGGCAAAGACTATGTTCATTTTTTGCTCCTTGAAGACAAAGATGTGAATTTTACAATGACGATTATAATTGTTTATTCTTTATTTTAAGTTCCCACTCGGACAATTTCTGCTTGAGGTAATTAGTTTTGTGATTGGACAGTCTTACTACATTCAATTTTTCACCTTTATGCTTTCTGTTTGTCTACTGATCTACTGCAGAAAGACAATGAAGATGAGGAGTTATGCAGTGTTTTCGTCCCAACAAACCATCTGTATATTGGTGATATTCTCCTGGTTAACTCTAAAGAGATCATAAGACCCAATCTTTCTATTAGAGAAGGAATAGGTATGGTTTCCTTTTGCCCTAGTTATTGTTTATGTAACGAAAGAAGACTGCTATGTTGCAATCACACCATTTTGTTTTGTAATTTGTTATTTTATACATGTGTGTTGTGTGTGTGCATAAATGGCTGGGATATCATAAATTAGTATTTTGATTTAAAAATCTTTTCACCATCTAACAACTGTCTATCCAATACAATGATGCAATCCAATGGCTGAAAGAGTTGCTGAATCAGTATTAGAAAAACTACGATATTAACTTCTCTCAACTGTTGAAGTGGATTATATATATTGTTATAAATTTGTGTCTAAATTTGAAGAAAGAGAATTTTAAGTTAATATTATAATATTTGCACTTGTAGAAGGAGGAGATACAATAAGTGAGCTGGAGGTCCACTGGAGATTGTTTAGTTTTAGAAGCTTACAAGTTGTAAGAAATATAGACATTATTCCATAACAACATTACCAGTTGAAAATCGCATAGGATCCTTTTTACTTTTTTTTTTTACTTATTTTATTTCTGACTAAATGCTATATTGAAAATCGCTAAGCCATACTTGCATATAAAGGATCTACCGGCACTCAAATTAGTCATTAGATGCTCATTTGAAGGATCCTTTGTATATTAACTTATGCTGCCTGAAGAAAACAGTTACTCTTTGGTCACCAATGAGGCAGAATAGAATTCCGGATGTCGATTGTTGCCAGGCTGTTTTTAAGGTAACTTTTTTATTCACACATTTCTGTCAATAATGCAGAGATCATTGTTTCTGGAGGTATGACAATGCCGCAAATCATATCCCCCATTGAAAGAATCGCTCGACAGGGTGAAAGAATCCCGTTAAACAGAATAATGTGAAGGCATCACAGAAGACGCCCATCAACCAACTTTGTAATTACTCTACATCTGTACTAGTATTGAAGCCCTTTATGATGACAGGAAACATAAGATTAGATTGTTTTCTTATAGTAAAGAGGAGGAAATTACTGTGCTTGCTTGCTTCGTTTTCATTATCACTGTTATATTTTCGTTTCGTCCATGTCAGGTTGCGCCGTTCCTGTGACTGTATACTGTAAGAAGAGCTAATATGGCTTCGCATGGATTATTTGTATGTATTTTAAAGAAATACCACTGTCGACTCATTGTAGTTAATATGGCTTATGTAGAATCTGTAGAACTTACGTTTTCAGTTTCATATATGTTGGTGTGAATATTAATTAAAAGCCAATTGTGAAGTTCAATTCTCTTTCAGAGATTTTTATAAATTCATGAGAAATGGTAAGAAATGTGCGAACAAACTAGATGGAGCGTATATGAAGTAACCATGGATTTTATCTAAGTTGAAAATGAACCATAAATTTTATCTAAACTGATATTGAATAAGATTTAATTTGAATAAAATTTAGTTTGAGATCAAAATTAGTTTAAAATAGGTTTGAGATTAAAATTTAAATTTGATTTAAAAATAATTTAATTTTTAATTCAAGTTTAAACTCAAATATAAGAAATAATTCGAATTTGCCTCTGTTTTGCCTTCACAAAATTTAGGATTTCAATAAAGAAAGCACGATTTGGTGGGAATTTTTGTTTTTGAACTCAGGTTTGCCAAGTAATTGTGGGGGTTTCGAAATATAAAAGAAGGCCAAAAGATTTATGGCCAAATGACAATTCCCGCCCAAGGTTTCCTTAAATGACAATCTTTTACCTATGAAAGAACAAACACAAACCCATAAACCAATTTAATTAAATGGAAAATGAGAGGATAGAGAATCCGTTGATGAGTCTACCCGTTTCCAAGGTATCCTTTATTTTTTTTATTACAATACATTATTTTGACTGTATTGCACTATGTATCATTTGTTATCCAATGTATCATTTGATAACCAATAAATCCCTTACCTTTCTTTTACCTTTGGTTTAAAGCGAATTTCAAATGAAGGAATTTCAAGTTTATTTCGAACTAGATGGATCTCAGCAACACCACTTTCTATACCCATTGCTTTTTCGTGTGTATATATGCACTTGTTCATGATCATGCTTTAAATAGATCGACGTTTTCGTTGAAAAATGGGAAAAAAATATTCATCTTTTTTCATAAGAAAAAACCAAAATATTCTTTATAAAATTCAATAATATTAATATTAAAATAAAATTTAGTATAATCTGACTGAAGCTGTAAGATTTGACCATCTCCGTCATCAAAAAATGTTGAAAACAGTCAGAATGCTTGACATCAGTCGTTTTCGACTATTTTAGATGATGAAGATAATCAGATCTGGTCACTTCTGTCAAATTTTTAGTAGACAGATCTAGTCACTTATGCCAACCAGATGGTCGTTTTCAGTTACTTGATGAAGTTAAAGTCTGTCATTGCCAATGGCGACAGTGACTCTTTTTTTAAATGTTTATTTTATTTTTTAAATTTTTATTAATTTATTAAAACGTTATTGTTATTTTAATATTATTTTATTTTATATTTATATTTTAATATTTTTATAAAATTTATTTTTTATTTAAAAAAAAAGATAAAAATACTTCTCTGACTTGGGTCAAAGGTGAATATTTAGTTCTTAAAACTTTTAGGGATGGAACTGATAGTTAAGAAAACCTTGGGTGGCAATATGTTGTTTGGCCAAAATAAATTCTCACCCAAGGTTTCCTAAATGACAAGTCCCCAGCACCCTTTAAAAAGTGAAATGCTGATTTATTAATTTTTTTTTTCAAATTTATTAATATTTTAGATAAAATAATTAAAATATCCTCGGTTAAGAAAATAAATAATATTTATATAAAAATAAAATTAATTTAAAATAAACATTAATATAATAATAAAAATAATATAAAATAAATATTAATATAATAATAATAAAACTTTTAAAATAAAAAAATTTAAAAAGAGGCACGTGGTGGCTATCAAAAATATAGTATAACTCTCTGGTTACCTGATTGTATCGACAATTGAATCTAACTATCGAAAATATCTTTTTGATTATTTGATTGGATTGACGATTGAATTTGACTATTTTTAAAATTTTTTAATATTATATTAATATTATTTATATTTTAATTATTTTGTAAAATTAATTTTTTTTAATTTTTAATTTTTTATTTAAAAAGACAAAAATATATTTTTAACTAGTTAAATTTAATAGTTGACCGTTAACTTTAATCATTGACTTTAATTACGAATGAATATTTCATTTTTTAAATGTTAATAAGTGATATTTTATCATTTAAGAAAACTTTGGGTGGTTAAGAGATTAAATGTATTATGGTTATTAAACTATTCATTTATTGCATTCGCAATCATTATTTTTTAAAATGTTGTCAAAAAATCACTGAACATTAGATTTCATTTGCTATCAAGTCACTCTTTTATTTTATTATTTAAATTTTTTACGAAAGTTAATGTGGATGGTAACATGATATGGATGTTTTACTAACGTGACATCTACTCAACGTTCATATCAGCAATCACGTCATTATCTATGCATCAGCATAAACCTAACATGGATGATGACATAAATGTTTTGCTAATGTAACATCCAATCAACATCCATGTTAGTGTCTATATCATTATTTACGTTAGCTTTTGTTGCAATGACGACAAATAAATTCAAAGTTTAGTGACCACGGTTGTAATTAATGAAAATTTTAATGACTTTGACTTAGGGTTGGATTCAAGCTGAATCGAACATGAACAGTAATATATTCGTGTTCGGGCTCATTTCGTACTGTTCAGGTTCAGGTTTGTGTTAGTATTCGTCGAATATTTTTATAGCAAAGTTCGTATACATGTTCGGTTCGTATAACTAAGTCTGTATTCGGTTCGTATTCGTATTTGTATTCAGTTAATAAATTCGTATTCGTATTCGTATTATTTTTTTTAGCTTGCTAATTGCTAGATTATCAATTATCTCACTCTAATTTCTTCTTATTTATTTATTTATATAAATACATTTAGATTGATTAGTCTAAAAATTGAGAAGCAAAATAATAATAACCCCAAAAACATACTATTTTTTTTAATCAAACAAACAATAAATATTTTGACTTTTTTTTTCTCTCTCTCTATATTCTTCATAACTAGTGAGTGATAATGATTATCAATAGATTATGAGTTAGTTTTTTTGTTTAAATATTTGAAACTTCATTTCTCTCATATCTATGTATGAGATTGTGTCTTCATTTGAAACTTTATTTTATAGTTTTGTCTTGCAAGTTATTAATTTATTCATGAAAATACTTCTTTTTAGTGTTTTCATTTGTTTATTATTTTAAAAATTTTTAGTTTATATTTTTTAAAATTATATTTGGTGGCTGAGAACGTGAACAAAAGGAAAAATGATGTGTCTTTTATATAACCATGAGTGTATGTTTGTTCATATAAAAAACACCTCATTTTACCTATCATCAACTTTCTCATACAGAATGCAAACTAGACTCTTTATTTAAAAATTAGTGATCCCGAATACAATAAATGCATAATTCAATAACTATGAGTGTATTTAATATTATATAATACATCTCTTTTTTTCTTATCTATTTTTTCAACTGCCAAATAGAGTTAAAAAAAAAAACCAAAAATTTTTAAAATAATAAATAAATGAAAACATTGAAAATAAATATTTCCATAAATAAATTAACAATTTTGAAAGTAAATACGAGACAAAACTATGAAATAAAGTCCCAAATGAAGACACAATCTCATTCATAGATATAAGAAAAATGAAGTTTTAAATGTTTAAATAAAAAAATTAAATTATAATCAATTCATAATCATTATCACTCATCGTTCATGAAAAATATAAAAAAAAAAGTGATAAATATTTACTGTTTATTTGATTAGAAAAAAATTAGTATGTCTTTGTGGTTATTATTGTTTGACTTCTCAATCTGTAAACTAATCAATCCAAATACGTTTAAATAAAGAAAAAAAAAAGGGAAAAAAGTAAACTGAGAGAATTGACAGTCTAACACTTTAACAAGCTACAAGAGAGAGAGAAAAATGAAGAAAGTTATAAGAAAGGTTAAATGCACTCACGGTCCTTAAATTTTTCACTAATAGTAATCGTGTCATTAAACTTTGAGTTTATTTGCTATTAGATCACTACAACAAAAGCTAACGTAAATGATGACGTGGATATTAATGGGATGCCACATCAATAAAACATTCATGTCATCATTCATGCAAGTTTCTGTTGCATAGATAATGATATAACTATGGACTTAGATGTCGATTGGATGCCACGTTAACAAAAACGTTTATGTTAGTTTTTACATTAATATCCATATCAGCTTCCATTATAATTTAAAAGGGAAAATATGAGAGTAATTTGACAACAAACGAAATACAAAATTCAGTGAATTTTTGATAATGTTTTAAAAAGATAATGACCACAAATATAATAAATATATAGTTTAATGAATATGACTGTATTTGACCTTAGAAATAAGTTGTTTGGCTTATAAAAGAAATGATTAATAATTAATTAATTATTAAAATTGTGAATTTATATATAATTTATAAAAATTTAAAGATATTATTTTCTCTTTGAAGTACGGTAGATTCTCCAGCTGTAGCATTTCTTGTAATTTATAATAATATGCTGTGGTCCCCCAATTCTCAAAATTGTGATCTCTTTCAAGTCCACAATCTTTTAAAATTGGACATGTAAGTCCGCTCTCTATTTCGGAGAACAGGAAAATAAAAATTAACCAAGAAGCCCTAGCAAAACAAAAAGCGAGTATTGGCTTTGTTTTGCTTCGCTTTCAAACCCCAACCAAAACCCTAAATTAAAACAAACTCAAATCTCGACCAACTCTAGGGTTCGAACTTCTGGGAATTTGGGAATTGGCGATCGTTGATTAGTTAATTTGAGAGATGGAGTTTGACGAGTACGAGTATTTGGAGAAGACGGTGGAGGAACAGCAACCACCGAAGGAGGGCGATTCGTCAGCGAAGAAGAAGGCGAATCGAGAAGGAGCCGAGAAGAGTGAGAGGAGTTATAGGAAGAGAGAGGATAGTGAGGAAGAGGAGGAGGAGCGAGTGAAGAGTAGTAAGAGATCGCGACACGAGGACGAGGAGAACGGCGGGAGGAGAGAGAGGGAGAGGGAGAAAGATAGAGATAGAGAACGAGATAGGGATAAGGATCGGAGTCGGAGAGATCGGGACAAGGAGAGGGAGAGGGACAGTGATAGAGATCGGGAAAGGAGTCGAGAGAAGGATAGGGAGAGGAGAGAAAGGGACAGGGACAGAGAGAAGGATAGGGAGAGAGAGAAGGAGAGAGAGAGAAGAGAGAGGAGAGAGAAGGAGAAGGAGAAGGAGAAGGAGAAGGAGAAGGAGAAGGAGAAGGAGAAGGAGAGGGAGAAGGATAGGGATAGGGATAGGGAAAGAGAGAGGGATAAGGAGGTAGAGAGAGATAGAGAGAGGAGTAGTAGTAGGTCGAGGAGAAGTAGTAGTAGGTCGAGGAGAGATAATGAACGGGAACGTGAACGCGAACGCGAGAAGGAGAGGGAAAGAGAGAGGGAAATTAGGGAAAGGGAGCGTGATCTTGAAATGCGAGAGAGCAGGTATTCATAGGCAATCAATTACACTATATGAATGATTTTTATAGTGCAATTTTTTGTTTCAAGTGATGTTTTGTATATATTGTTGCTTTTTGTAACATAGTTGGACTGCTGATAGTGAGATAAGGGAGATGACAGTATTTTTATACTCTGAGTTGTGACTTTAGGGAAGTTAGATTATTGTAAAACTTTAGTGATTAAGGCTTCATGCTTTTTATGTCATGACTTTCTAAATGTTAGTGCAAAATCTGGGTCAAGTATACAGAGGACTAACTGTTTCCTTGAATTGTTGCCATATGGACAGCGTCGTGAAGTGTCTAGTAGACGGTAGTTACTTGCTGAATTGTACTGTATGAATGAATTTCATAGGGCAAATTAGTGTGTTAATTAATGTTTTACATAGTTTTGGTATAAGATAGTTGGACTGATAAGCACCTTTTTAGTCAAGGCTTATCATAGGATGGTGTTTGTGTTGGTTTATGGAGGGCAATGCTGAGCTAATTACTTGAGGACTTGTGAGAAGTGGGGCTAGTATAGAGAGGATCAACTGCTTCTGTGAATTGTTGCTGTATGGGCTGCATTGTGAAGTGTCTTGTGTATGATGGTTACTTGGTGTGCAGTTTTGTGATGCTCTTAAAGAATTAAACTGATGTTCTTTCTAATAGTTTAAGCTTTCACGAGTGATGGTTAACACCATGTTCTTATGTTCTGCATATGAACTGAAAGGTTTGCATGAAAAAAGAACAAAACTTTATGGAAGGAAGTCTCCATGTTTGTATTAAAATGGTTTTGGCATTTGTTATCTTATGTGCTTGTGTGATGAGGATCTTTATAGAGTGTGAGGTTTTTCACGTGAAAGCTTCAAAAGATATATTCTGTTTCAGATCTTTATAGTCAATCTGCAGATATGATAAGAAGGGGTAAAAAAGTGTGATTAATGTTACTCGCCTTGTGTATCACACTTGGATGCAGACCTTGACTGATTAGGAGTGTATTTATTTTTTTCATGTTGATTTTCTGTTTTAATATCAAGGAACATTTTAATTACATTAGCTGATTTGCTGTCATCTTTAATTTGAAAATCATTTGTCTGACAGGAGATATAAAGAAAAGAAAGAAGTGGTGGAACCTGAAGCTGATCCTGAGAGGGATCAAAGAACTGTTTTCGCTTACCAGGTTGAGAGATATGACCTCTTTAAAGGATTGTCAAGCGCTATTATTCCTTCGGTTAATTTTATCCCCTTATTTTCTTATTTTGTTTCTGATCATCTTGTTACTTGTATGGTGATAATAGATGCCTCTGAAAGCGACTGAAAGAGATGTTTATGAGTTCTTCTCAAAAGCGGGCAAGGTTGGTGGAATCTTCTTTAATCGTGCTGTATACACGTCTTAACATTTTTTGTTGGTTTCTATGTGCATGTATAAGAATAATTTCAAATTTGTTCCATGAGAAGCTACCTTGAGCAATATAGTATGTGTTGTTGAGATTGTATTCCTACATACTGCAGTTAGGACTTGCACCTTTTTCTTAAGTTATAAGTAGTGTATGACTAATGTGTGGCGAGTTAAGTAGTACACAAGCAATAGGTGATTTGTATATACTTAGTAGGGTTTTCATTGTGTAGATAGGTAGTCTAAAATCTCTTTGGATATTATGTCTTTTTTGGAAGATTTATCATGTCTTGTTTGATCTATGTTCTTACTTTATGTATTTTTCAGGTGAGGGATGTTCGACTGATCATGGATCGGAATTCAAGGCGGTCAAAAGGAGTTGGGTATGTGGCTTAATGTGTAAAAATAGTATACTCATCTGCATGTGTTCTTATAAAGTAGATATGAGTATATTTTTTACTCTCTAGTATCAAGTTTAACTGTATTCTTAAATTCACTAGCAATGCGATAATGATGAGGGATGGTGGGAATACCTTGCACTCATGTTTAATCAATTCATGCTGCGTACACAAGGTAGATGACATAAACCTGAATATTTTTGTTCTTTCCCAATTTTCTTCTACAATAGTTTTTGTAAAAGGCGACAATCTTTGAGTATGGGAACCTTATTCCACTTCTTCATTTTATAGTGCTCACTGTTGGATCTGAAGTCACACATTGACTCTCAATGTAGTTCAATGAGAGCTGTTTTTCTTAATGACTGAAGTTGGCATGGCATTTTTTTCGTGTCCCTGGGATCAGACCTTGGCGGTCCTTGACACCGCATTGGTTCTGGTATCTTACAGTTTTTAGGACTCCATTTAATATTAAGTGTCCTGTGAGTGATGGTTTAAACTTTAAGTTGGAACCTTCCTCATTATTGTTGTGTTTGGGATTCTGTACAGACACAAGCGCTCGGATGTCAAAGTGAACAAGGAGATACTGCTCTTCATTGCATTTCTTTTACCTTGCTATTCCAAGTCCTCCTGTGTCAAATGGTTTTATAGTTTCATTTTTTGTAATTGTCATGAGCTAACAATTTCTATTATATGAGGCATCAGATTGACCAAAGATACTCAGCTTGAGCTCTCTGCACTATTGTTTCCCCTACATCTCTTTGCTCTATGCTTTGTAAGTTATGGTTCTGATTTTTTTCTCATGCATTGTGTCAACCTAATAGCCTGGCTCTGGTGGACCTGCAGGTATATTGAATTTTATGATGTGATGTCCGTGCCAATGGCAATAGCTTTGTCTGGCCAACTGCTTCTTGGACAACCTGTGATGGTGAAGCCTTCTGAAGCTGAAAAGAATCTTGTTCAATCTAATGCTTCTGCTGGGGGTGCTGCCACTGGACCTTATGGAGCAATTGATAGAAAGCTTTATGTTGGAAATTTGCACTTCAACATGACTGAAATTCAGCTTAGACAGGTAATAAGACTAGATACTTTTATTTGGTTTAATATCACTGAATGGATACTTGGTGGTTCTTTTCTGTGCTAGTCTACTCTGTTTTAAAATATTATATGTATGACGTGTATAGATTCAAAAAGGAAAAAACCATGAGAAATTTTATCTCATGAAATGAAATATAGTATTATCACATAGACTATAAATAAATGTGGAATGCTTGGGATGGAAAGCGTATGATTCATCCAATTTTATGCTCTCTGGGAAGTATAACACGCAGACCAAAGAAGTTGTAAATTTATTGAATTGGCAGACAACATTTCAGGCACAAGCTTTTTCATCTAAGAAACCAGATTTTCAGAACTGATTTGTGCCTTTCTAAAATTTCTAAATTAGTTCAAAGGTAAGGCGATTTGGTATAAAAGAGTATATTATGAAAAGAGATCCTTTTTGCTATCTGGATCAGTTGATCTCAGCTCAAGAATGTGTTTTGGTTTGTATATTGGCACCATACCATTTTAAGCTTTGACAAAAAAATAGTTGAAATCAACGTATAATCGTGAAAATTTTTATTGCTTTATCATGGCCATGATGAGTTGCAGCCTTCCTGGTTCTGTTCTTTAACAAACTGATTGGGATGTTATAATGGTGATGGGTTTTTTAAACACTAATACACTAGAGTCCTGTTGTTAGAAAGATAAAACTTTCCTGGAGTTCCAGAGAAGTTTTTTAGGTTCCAAATATCTTGAGCATTTATTAGAGTAATCTTTTTTGGTATTTATTAATTTTCCTTTCATAGTAACATAATTCTTGTTATTCAGCTTTTTGAACCGTTTGGCCCTGTTGAGCTTGTGCAACTTCCCCTTGACATTGAAACAGGGCAGTGCAAAGGTTTCGGGTTTGTTCAGGTTTGTTGAATGTAGTAATTGACTTTTAAATTTCTTTTGTTAAGTAGTTGGTGGGTGTTCATTTTAGTGTTATTTCCTTTTTATTTTTACAGTTTGCTCAGCTTGAGCATGCAAAGGCAGCTCAGAGTGCTCTCAATGGAAAATTGGAGATTGCTGGTCGCACTATTAAGGTATGATTTTAATTTTGGACTCTGAAATTAAAAGTTTTATGGGTCTGTGGCATTAATAGATAAGATGTTAGCTGTCTTTCTGACTTTCTGTTATTCCTTTTCTTTTGTGACTGTCAGTGCTTACCTTAATCTTGAGACTCATGTTCATATCTACAACTGATTTCACACATGCTTGTAGGTCTCATCTGTTACCGATCATGTGGGACCCCAAGATACTGCTGCAAAATCTGTGGACTTTGATGATGATGATGGTGGTGGACTGGTTAGTTATCTATTGAATTTAGAGTAATTTTTATGCATTCAGATGATACTTTGTTCATTGTAAGTAGTGCTTTGGTACTGTACACACTGCTGGTTCTTAAATATTATGTGAAACTGAGTGGCATACCTCTTTACAACTCTAAAGTCCATACATGATTTGTTTCAATTAAAATTATGCTGATGCCATGATAAAAAAGTCTTTCAAAAGTTCTATGCAGATCTAATAAATATGGTATGAGCTTCAATATATAGTGTTGAATTTCTGTATGTTAGTTTTCCTGAAAAGCTTCTTATGATGGTTCCATTGCAAGCAGATTATATTTAGATGGCAGGCAGTATAATTTTGGAAGTTCTATTTAAAATTTTGCATCACTGTTTGGGTTTTGTCCTATGGTGTTTGGTGTGCCGGTGATGAAGAGATTATCTTGTTAAGCTCTCCCAAAAGTATTCTGAGCCTTCCTTTCTCAGTTTCTATGTATGTTGTTTTCAGAATAGATAATGGACTTTTAAAATATTTTAAAGGACACAGTGAATTTTCTTTTGCATCTTGAGTGCATTCTGTCTTGTAGTTGGTGCTTGAATATTCACAGATTTTGTTTCTGACTGAGGTATGATATCTTCCCATTCAGGCTTTAAATGCTCAGTCAAGAGCAATTCTCATGGCGAGGCTGGATCGCACTGGCATAGCCACAAGGTTTGTTTTTGTTATCAGCTTTATGTTTTTTTAACAAAATTCATGGGTTTCATTAGTTTAATTTAATTTATTTTTGCAGTATTGCGAGCTCACTTGGAGTGCCAATGGTAAATGGGTCAGCTGCAAATCAACAAGTTGTGAGCTTGTCTGTCATTGGGCAACCTGCAGTTCCTATTCCTGCTGTTACAGCTCCTGTTATTCCTGCTCCGGTCTCTGAATTTATTGGGTATCCAAGCGAATGTTTACTGTTGAAGAATATGTTTGATCCTGCTACAGAGGTCTGTGATTGCTTGTTTTGCTTAGTGCACACTTTTATGAAGTACTTATGTTAATGTTATGCTCAATTTTCTGATGCAGACTGACCCTGATTTTGATTTGGAAATACAAGGAGATGTGGAAGAAGAATGTTCTAAATACGGCCGGGTGATACATATACATGTGGACAAGTAAGTCTTTAAATGAATGTTTATATACTCTGACTGATCATACCCCAATATTAGGCTGAGTGTTAATAGCCCTTGGATTCAACCAAGGGCCTTGAGGTGATAGCACAGGTTTCCTGGTTGGTGAAGCTGTAGGGTTGTTGGAATTCAGTGTTTTCGTTGGAAAGATTGAGGGATTCTTGTGTATAAGAAAGCAAAAACAAATATGTGCTACATTTGTACTAAATTTGTTAAATGAAACCCTCTTTATTTTTTTGAGATAGGAAATGCACTGAGAGGCTTCTTAATAGGAAGAGAGTAGAAGTGAAGCATTTCCTGACGAAGTTGTCCGATCAGTCCCTTATGAGGGAGACTAATACCATGCAAGAAAGTGACTAAAAACTGTCTACCTATTTGTGATTGAAGCTGCCTTTGTGCAAATTTGTCATGCTACAGTTTGATGATAAAATACATAGATACAATTGTTTTGATAGTGGGCTTTGAACTATACATGCTCTAAATTTGTTTTCTCAATTGGTCAATCTGCCTTGCAGGAACAGCGCTGGTTTCGTATATCTACGGTTTGAATCTGTGGAAGCAGCAGCAGCTGCTCAACGTGCAATGCATATGAGATGGTTTGCACGCAGATTGATATCAGCCATATTCATGGTAATTAGTTTTCCATTGGAGATTCTTACTGTTTTGTTCCCCCACTGATACCAAGAGGTATCTTTAAATTCTTGCACTGAATTAGATTTGACTTGATGAATGGTAATGCAATTTTTCCAGGATCTTAAGACTCAAAAGATCATTGCCATAACTTATATGGGAACTTTTACCTTTCTGGGCTGTGCAAATATGCTTGATAGTAAACTGCCCAGTGTTAGTGGGATCAAAATATTTATTTCTTTTTAGACTAGTATTTGATTCATTCACTGCACAGTGCCCATGGCAATCATCTTGTTTGATCGGGCCAACTTTAAGATCAACATTAAAAGAATGTTTTGGTTTTTGGTTATGTATTGACAGTAATTTGTAGAATGTGACCTGAAAAGTGACAGTTAACGCCATCTAGTCTCTATTTATCTGCTATAGATTTTTAAGTTGCAGCACTTGTGCCATCCTTTTCTCACATGACATTTTCATTTTCTCATGCAGAAACCACAGGATTATGAAGACAAATTCAGAGGCTGAAGTCGAACAGGTCCTTCTTAATTCATGAGTTGGATAATTTTTGGTGCGGATAGCTTTCATGTGCAATGCCGACTTCTGTTATAAATCTTAGGGCTGAAATTAGTACTTTTTTTAATTCATACACAATGCATTTGGTCTAAAATGACAGTAATTTTCTTGACCGCAGGGCGCCTGTTTGTAATCTCAGCTTTTTATCTGTAATTCTTGACTTCAAAATTTCATGTGGGAGTTTTTGATTTGAGGCACAATTTAGCCTCTGTATATGTGTTGGTCTTTAGTCTAGCATCTTAGTAAATTCCAGTGTGGGTTGAGGGCTTACGAATTAAGGCGTAATAGCACGTTACCATTCCTCTGAAGCAAATGGACTGGACTTTCGGGTGTATTTTGGTTGCCAGAACCAAATTAACAGTCAAATGAATATGGTTGGTATTTGCAGGGGTCGATATTTATGGTAATGTAGGATGGCACTACTGTGAGCGAGTTCAAGTCTGATATTGGGTTTGACATGATGGATAAAATTTTAGGTGGGGTTAAATATCCTTCAATACTAATTCATAAGTTATCCCTAAATCCACCAGACTAGCTTCCACGGTGACGTGGTAAACTTGGTTCGTTGATTGTGGATATGATATGTTTGTTTTAATAATAATTTAAATGATATAATGAAACCAAAGAAAACCGTATTTACAAACAAGTATATTTGGGACGGCCAAATGGTGATTTCACGTCATTTTCTATTTGCTTGTTTAAATATTTGAATAGGGTCAATATCATGTAAACCTTTAATAATGTAAATAAATGGTCGAAAGATTTAATCTTACCCAAGATATATATAAATGGTAAAGGCTTACTCGTTAACTTTTAAGAAGTTAATTATCTACTTATTGATTAAAGTTAAAGATTAAATTTAATAGTTAACCGTTAAATATTAATAATCAAATGAATATTTTTGTTCTTTTAAATAAAAAAAATTAAAAAAATAACAAATAACTTTTATAAAAATAATAAAATAATAATAAAAATATATAAAAAATTTAAACTAACAAATTATAAATTAAATATTAATATGTTAAAATATTGAAATAATAGGAAAATTTTTTAATTAAAACTTAAAAATTAATAAAAATATATAGAAAAATTTTCGATTAAAAAAATTAGACAAATCGACCACTACTATTCATAACATCTTTGGCGATCGTGGCAACTACACATCTATATCGATAGTGGTTGAAAGTGGTCAATTTTAACAAGACTAACCATTTTTGTCTGTTTGCGACCACTATCAATGACAGAGACGACTATATCTGACTATCATTTGAATTAGATGACATTTTTTGATCTTTTGGTTAGGTTGATGGTAACACGGTCATTAGAGACGCTATTAACAGAGGTGACCGATTTTTCTAAATTTTTTAATTTATTTTTTTATTAATTTTATGATTTATTTTAAACATTTATACTAATATTTTAACGTTTAATTAATATTTTTATAATAATTTTTATTTTTTAATTAAAGGTATTTTGATTATGTCATGAAAATGTTAATTGAATTAAATGGATGAGTGAATATTTGATTTTTTAACATTTGATGGGTGAAATTTGTCATTTAGGAAAATCTTGGGTGGGATTGAATCTTTTGGCCTAAATAAATTATATTTTAATCATATATATTTTATTTTATCTTTTTCTTTTTTTTTTTATATTATCATAAATAACTTTAAAAATTAATTGATATTCACAATATTCATTGTTATCGAAGTTGAGAATATACAATTTTAATATGAAAGTACACTAATTGAACTCACATAAGTTGATATCATTTTCGATTGAAATCACAACAAATTGCTATGATTTCAACCAACATTTAGTTGATAATACAAATAAGAATATTGACATACTAGCTAAAAAAGTTTTATTTTAACTGTTACAGTACCTTTTTTTTTTTTTCTATTTTTTCAAAATGCCATCCATTCCCGCTATTATGTCCCCTGCTTCTTCTTTGGCCTGAGTTTGATTCCTCCTTTAGTCCTGGTGATTTCTCCGGCACCTTTTGGTCGGCCAGTCTTTGGCTGGTTAGTCCTCTTCCTTTTTCGTGTGGTTTTTGGTTGGGCGTGAGCTGCTTATTCGTCATGAGCGCTTTCTTTAGTGTGTCTGCTTGTTTGGTTATGGCTCCTGGTTTTTCTATGCTGTAGGCGACAACCTGGTGTGTTCCCTTTGCCTATTTTACTCTTTCGCTTTTCCGTCTAGTCCCTTGACGTAGGTGGCTCTGTTGTTTTCGTGTGGGTTAGCTTGTGTGTGTGCTCAGTTAGGGTGTTTGAAGACTTTTATTGTGCGGGGTTTTGTGGTGTTTGCTTCCTTGCTTTATTTGTGTGTGGGTTTGCTTGCTTTGCAATGTTCTTGCTTGCTTGGTGTTGTGTGTGTGTAGCCTGGTGTTATTCTTTGCAGGTGTTTATGGCTGTTTCGACTGATGTAAAGGTTGGTGTTGGCTTAGATACCCTTCGACCTCTAATGGTGTGCCTAGTAACCTTGGATAATTAGTTTTGAAGCAAATCTCGAGGTTAAAATAGTCTTTTTAGGCTTAAAATCGAGGTTGAAAGTGAGATTTTATGATAAAAAATAGAGTTAAGAGAGTTTAAGGATAAAATAATCATTTATAAGCTATATGTGACATATACATAAGTCTCTTTAGGAGACTATTCCATGTGTAGCGTAGGAAGAGAACAAAATCTTTGATTTCCTTAACACATGACTATGTGTCTTAAGCACATGACTGTGCATCGTAGTGTATTCGTTACTCTATATAAAATAAATTTTCTTTCATTTTCTAGATAAGATTTTTGCCCAAATTTCTTTTTCTTTCTAGAGAACCTCAACCTTAGTCTTGAGAGAGATCAACCAATAACATCAAATCCATCCAAAGAGTAATAATTAGCTAAAAAGAAAGAGATAACAACTATGACAAGAGCTAAGTGTTTCTTACCTCTGTTTCCTTGTTTTATAGCATGTGTTCTCTGTTGTGTTTAGTTATGGTGATGTTTATTGGATGCTAGATGTTTGAGAAGCATGTTTGAATGATGAGATGATGAAATAAAAGTATGTTGATGAAGTTATTACCTAAGAAACATGATACATATATACATACATACATATATATATATATATATATATATATATATGTATATATATTTATATATATATTCTTATGTTTAAATTTAAGGGTTGCTTTGTTAATCAAACTAGGTAAAATAGTCTTTAGACGACTGGCCAAAATCTTAGTTATGCATTTGTAGATGGTATTACAACAAGCAGTGGGTCTGAAATCCATAGCTCTAGTAGGATTCCCACACTTTAGAACTAGGACAATAAGGGTGCTATTAATAACCCTAGAAAGGATCCCAAAGGAGAAAAAAAAATCTAATACCATCTATCATATCCTTTCCAACAATGTCCCATGTAACCTTAAAAAAATAAGCTCCAAATCCATTAGGTCCCAAGGCTTTATTATCATTGATAGAGAACATTGTCATCCTAATCTTATTTCAGTAACTTCACTAATCATATTCTCAGCCTAGTTGGTAGAGATCAAATTATCAAAGTGATAACCTATCATCCATTAGAATCTTCTGAAAATGCTGAACAAGCTTATTTTTTACCACCATCATGTCATTAGTGAAATAGCTATCCTTCATGGTCAACTTAATAATTTTGTTTCTATATATTCTTCCCTTGATACATTTATGGAAATAGCTAGTATTAAGGTCACCTTCTCTTAGCCTTCTGCCCAACTAATCTTTTTGAATTCCCTAGCTCTCTGTGTCTCTTCATCAATCAAATTGGTATCAAAAGGATTTTTTCCAAGTCTTCTTTACACTTCTACCATAAGATCTTTAGTAGCCTTGACCCTTTTAGAAATGTTCCAAAACTCTTTCTTATTGATTTCCTTAAGCTTGGCCGTAACCCTCCTCAATTTAGTTGGTAATCTCGATAGAGGGTTACCATCACAATGGGACTGTAGGACCCGCCGCCACGAGTACCCCTGCTGTGCTGAATAATAACAATATTTGGGGAGCTTTTATTAATCATCTGAAAATGTGGGTACCCGCGACGGGAATCCTACGAAAATAAAATAACTGAAACTGTACAATGCTTTACATTTCTATACATGCGGAAGCTCATCTGAATATACATCATATATATATATATATACATCTGAAATATACAACTGTTCTGTACAAGGGCTCACTGGCCTACATCATATACATGTACTGTACATCTGGATACGAAACATGTACAACAATGACCACACAGGTCCAAAACTGATATACACTGATCGAGGTGTGTGTGTGCATGCCTTCTCCGTCAGCCTCGATCCAACCGCTCCTCGAACCCAGCACGAACACCTGCAAAACTGGAAGAAGGAGGGGGGATGAGTGATAAAGATCACCCAGTAAGCGCTCCTTACTTCCCTCAATACCCAAGCAAGCACAACAATCACATAAACAACACATACCTTGGCCTCGGCCCTAATCATACATCTATGCGCTTGCTGGAATCTGGAAACTGTTATCTGTATCTCATTCATTCATTATTATCATATGGATGCATGTCATGATGTGTATGTCATGTCATGCTAACTGAAAACTAGATGCATGCATCTGAATACCTCTCTCTGTACCCTCGGGTACCTGCTGTGCTGATCAGACTGGGTAATACAGGGATTCGGCATCCTGGCCATGTGGGTTAACCATTCTAGCTACCGGCTAGAAAGCTGAATCTGATATCTGCACTGCTACGATCTGACTGGTGTCAGAGAGCTGAAACTGAAATGCTGCTGAATCATCTGACTGGTGTCAGGAACTGAATCTGAAAACACTGCTCAGCGTTCTGACTGGTGTCAGAAGGCTGATTCCCACAGATGCCCCCTCGTATTCACCCTATACTCTCACCCGTACATCGGGTTCTGAATACTGCTGAATTCGGATCCCCTGATCCTCTCTGAAGCTACATGTAATGCCATGACATGCATATGCAGCTTATTAACTCATTACATGCTTATTTGATGCTTATCTGAAGCCATTAAATATTTATTCTGAATTCGCATGCTCAATTTCCCATTCAAATAACATTTTTCTGAAATTCTGCTGATGCACGGGCGTGCATGAAATGTGCACGGGCGTGCATGAAATGTGCACGGGCGTGCACCCTGACGCACGGGACCGTGCACTGGTCGTGCGCCTGGTCGTGTAACTCTCGGGAATTTACTATTCATTGTCCCTGAAATTGCCTATGCACGGGCGTGCGTATGCGGACACACGGGCGTGCATGTACATTTCCTGGCCGTGCATGGGTCGTGCATACGGGCGTGCATCTGGAGAAACACAGGCTCACGGCCGTGCCATACGGGCGCACGGTCGTGCGTCTGGTTCTTCAACAAAGCACCGCTCGGAAAATGCACAAAACGGCCAACCAAAACACATCCAATTGCAATCACACTCCAAATATACATTCCCAACACTTCAAACATCACCATTCAAGCTTCACATGCAACATGCATCATCAAACATGGAACCTACCATGGGATCATCTCTTTTCTCTTTCTAAGGCCATACATACAAACATGCATGCTTCAAGGGTGGAAATTTGTCATCCAAATCAACATGCAAGGCCATATAATTATCTCAAACAATCATCCACATGCAAGGAACACATCCATGGCATCAAGAAGCACAAAACATGCCGGGAAACTCAAGGAAAAGGTAAGAGAACACTTACCTCTCTCCATGCTTTGAAATTAAGCTTGAAATCACTAATCTCTTGGCTCTCTAATCGGATTGGGAGCTAATGGCTGCTGAGTCTCCTCTCTAGGAACGGGAGGCACTGAAATGAAAGAGAGAATATGACTGAAATGCAAACGGGTGAGTAAAGAAATGAACTTAACTCACGGTTCCACTTAAATACTAGGCCATGCACGGGCGTGCACTAATGATGCACGGTCGTGCACCAGAGAAAATAAGTATAACTTATTTCCCGCTCGCTCGCCTAATCGAATCCTTCCGAAAGGATTCCAACGGAAGCCACATGGCTTCGAAAACTTACCAACTCACCCCTGAACTTAACCAGACTCCCAATCTCTCTCTGAATTCGATTTCTAACCCCAAAACTCTACCCCTAAGGGTTTCCGGATCTAGGATGCTACAGGGACATCCATACTTTTTCAACCAAAGGAAGAAACCAATCATATTTCACCCAAAAGTTAAACAATTTGAAAGGACATTTCCTTTTACTCTCACCCTCACCCATAATAATTAAATATAGGCAATGATTCGATATACCACTCTCACTTTCACCCATAATAATTAAATATAGACAATGATTCGATATGCCCCCAGACGGGGAAGAAGGCATAGGAAAAGACATATTTGTCTATCCACAAGTCATTAACCAAGACCCTATCAATCTTGCTATATATCCTATTCCCATAGCTATGCATGTTGTTCCAAGTATATAACTCCCTCATAAATCTGAGATCCTCCACATTAATCCTATTGTAGTAGGTTTTAAACTCCTCTTCATAAGTCCCCCTTCACTTAGAGCCACCTTTTCTTTCCTTCTTTCTTCTGATGGCATTGAAATCACCTAAGACAATCCACGACTCATCAACACCATTATCATGAATCCCTTCAAGATTGTTCTGCAGCTCTCTTCTCTCAATATAATTGTTCTCCCCATACACAAAGGTCATCTTCCAACAGATAATTTTAATCACGCTTTGGATCCTACAATGAATGAATTGTTTTCCACTGCTTAACTTGACCACATTCACCTTGTTATTATTACAAGCAATCCATATTTTCCTATTCGACAAGCCTTTTTAATTACTGATCAACTTCTAGTCTTTGTACATCTCTTTCCTAACAAGAAGGGAGTTATCCCCTTTAACCTTAGTTTCAACCAAAGTAAACAAAATCAAATTATTCTTCTCTATAAGATAAACCACCTCTTTCTGCTTAAGGGGCGAATTGAAACCCTCTATGTTCCAACATCCAAATCTAATCATGGGTGTTAGAATATTTTCTTGATAATTTCAAATTTATTATAATTTTACAATAAACTAGTTTAGTTTAACATATTAAAAACATTTTTATTAGTACAAATCAAATATAGTAGTTATTTATATATATTATTTTACTCAACCACAAAAGAAATCTATGTTTCTTATAATTTTTTAAATTTAATAATAGACAGTTCTCTAGACCAAACAAATTTTAAAAATATTGGTGGCCTAGGAAAACCTTACCAAAGGATGATGTGAAAAGTTTGACAAAAATGATAAAACAGTCTTGTATTATGATCATCATTTTCATAGACAGCGTCCATCAAACAAGGTTAATTTCTACTTCCAAGCTAGTTGATGATTCATCAAAATGAGGAATATTTTGTAGAACGTGTTCCAAATGGGGCAAAGCACACATCAAAACGCTGCGTTTTGGCGCATTTGGGCTTTCAGTTTAAACAAAACCCGACGCGAAGCCCATACTTGAAAGATAAAGCGCTCTAATCGGCACTACGACCGCGGCCACAACGCCCTAGTCTCTCTGAAAGTGGTTTTAATGTAACCTTAATACTCGCTTAATTTTATTAGGAAATTATCTTTCTTATCCAACTGTCTGATTATCAAAACCCCATTGAACCTCCAGCACACGAGGCTTTTGGGGCTTAATTTCACAATCCAAAGACAAGGCCATCTCTAGATTTTACGCACTGACAGAGCTTCACCTTCAACTCTTAACTCCTCCTCTCAGTCTCTGGCACTGCTTGCTTTGCTTATAATTTTAATTTAATTTTGTCAAAAAGCCTCGTAAGAACGGTAAACCCTTGAAAACCTGATTTTGTCTTTCACTTTTTTTGGATGTTTTAGTAACGGGGATGTATTTCTTGGTGGGTTTATTCCTTTTTTTGAAGTGGCTTTGTGTTGGTTTTTGGTTTTGGAACAGATATGGATAGGTACCAGAGAGTGGAGAAGCCGAAGGCTGAAACGCCTATAAATGAAAATGAGATTCGTATAACCACTCAAGGAAGGATGAGAAATTATATTACTTATGCCTCCACTCTCCTTCAGGTATCGTTATTTATTTTCAAGGCGAATCTGATGTCCTTTTGGTTTTAGAGTTTTGTTTTGCAAATGATCAAACAGGTTATCTGCATTAAGTTTCAATAATTTTTTTATATTGAAATGTTTCGTTAGGCATGCACGTCTGTTTAAAATTAAGAAACTGTATCTTTCAAGCTAGTATGGGATTAACCGGTAATTTTGCAATACATGAAGGTATTGGTTTAGGAAATTTCTGACATTTGCGTGGGTTACTTTTTAGAACGACCTACCTTTTAGAAATTCAAGAGGTAATGGGTAGTTTGCCTCAAAATGTTACCAAAAGAGGGAACTAGTTTAATTAATATTTAGATTCACTGTGACTTAAAGTTGAATCAGCTTTTTAGTTTTTCAGTGTTTTGTTTTCACTTTTGGGTTACATGCTTTGTAGGAGAAAGGATCCAGCGAAATTGTTCTTAAAGCAATGGGCAGAGCTATCAATAAAACTGTTATGATTGCTGAACTAATAAAGGTGTGGTAATTGTGATATATTACTCGCCATTTTTGTCCCATGTTTCTCTTATTTATTAATATTTTTGGTTTTTTTTTAAAATTTTTCAGAGGCGGATAATTGGTCTACACCAAAACACTTCAATTGGATCAACTGATATAACAGACATGTGGGAGCCACTGGAAGAAGGGCTTCTTCCGTATGAAACATAGACTCTTCTATTATAGTTCATGGGAATGCCTTATTTTTAGTTTGTGGATAAGAGGGATGAGTGATTGGTTTTTTGTTCTGTTTCAGATTAGAGACTACTCGCCATGTTTCAATGGTCACTATCACATTGTCAAAGAAGGAGCTCAATACATCATCAACAGGGTAATGAAGCTCTCACTTGGTATTAAATTTGGATGCACTGTTTTCAAAAGCGATACAGAGAATCACTAAATTCCTGTTTGGTTAAGTTATTTCTAGAAATGAGTTTTGGCATACAATCCTTTAGCGACCCAATAGTTGAACAAAGAACATTCTTTTTCCTGCTGCTTTTTCTGATGTCATGTTTGAAAATTCATGCAAAAAAATTTGTTTTTGCCAGTTAGGACGTTTTTAAGTTTTCTAAATTTAAACACACTTTTCAAACTTATATTTTCTGTTTTTTACATTGAAAATATGGAGAATACAAATGAAATTTTCGACTCTATCCTAGTTTTAAAAACTTGTGTTCTAACTGAAACTAAACTACCAAAATATGCTAGGGTCCATTTGTATGTTTAGAGTGTATGGTATTTTCTTTTTTTGGTCTGATTATCAATTATAAATATGTCTAGAGAAATTATACCATATTCTATGTATTTATATGCAATCAATTTATACCGAATAGAAATAATAATATTATGTAATGCTTGAATGATGTCTTTTTGTATAAATTTTATGGTCGAGTCATTTCACTTGATTTCTCTTTGTTTCTTAATACCTTTTTGTTATTTTCGTTGTATTTGTACATGAATCTGCTTTCTGTTACCCTCATTTTGTTAATAATTACTACAAGATGGTTGCTTACTAGGATAGAAAGCTAATTTAGAGTTACTATTTTGCCATCAATCTTATATATTTTCCTTTTTTTTTTTCAGAAAGAAGAAAGATTTGGAATTAATTTGAGAATAGTTTGCCGCAAATATATAGCTGTATTCATTATTCCCTTATTTTCATTTTGGACCTGTTAGATGGTATACAATGCAATTTTAAAAAAAAATATCTTTAGGTATAATCCTGATAACTTTTTGTACGCATTCGTCTGTTGATGAATTTGTTATTATTCACTGTTTAAGTACAAAGTTTGATGTGGTTTTAGTTAACAGAAAGGAGGAAGTCTTATCCTGGTTTGATTGATTGATTTGATGTTTCTTTAGTAATTCGGTATGAATTGCCCA
Organism: Anacardium occidentale; assembly: GCA_026122585.1. Classification (NCBI taxonomy): domain Eukaryota; kingdom Viridiplantae; phylum Streptophyta; class Magnoliopsida; order Sapindales; family Anacardiaceae; genus Anacardium; species Anacardium occidentale. The sequence goes on from JAJEJH010000301.1 coordinate 532,072, forward strand.
TTCCCAAGTTTTTTTTACATGGATCATTTTGAACACGTTACTTGGGTTATGGTGCTATGTGCTTAGATGCAATTATTTGTTTTATATTCAATAGTATGAATGTTTTTTCTTTGGGTATGTATGTGAAGATGTGGCTCTGAAGATATCAAGTTTTGGTTGAAATGAGTTTGCTGCTTTGTTTTCCTTCTAGGTAAAAAAGGCTAGCAAAAATAGATTTTTTAATATATTAACCAATGTGAATGTAGAACTGCATATTTTTGTGATGAATAAATGGTCCATTGAGTTAGTGAGTGAAATATGAGTCTGAAAAATATCATCTGACTTTTGCTAAAATGGAAATAATTTCAAATATATTTGTATTAGGATGAATGTTTACTTTCTTTTTTCCCTATTTTTTGACAATATATGCAATGCTTTGTACATTTCTTTTTGTTCAAAAACTAATATTAGAATCAAAACCAATCTTCTTGTAATTAGTAGCAGTATATTGAATTTCCTCAATTTTTGTGAATGCAGATACCAGCCTCCTCTTTCTGCTGATCAGGTGAAACAATGGAATGAATTTGATGATGAAGGAGGTGAATAGACTTCTTTTGTCTGTAAGTCTTAAGTCTTTATTTTTTATAAGAGTTTGAGTTGATTTTATAGACTCTATTGTCTTATGATCGCAGAGGGTTCCCCAAGGACACGAGTTAAGGGGCGTGGTGGTCGAGGAAGGGGCAGAGGTAGAGGTATGAATTACTACTTTTGGAAAGTTACTTAAATTACATCATGTTATATGCTTTCAAATGGATGTATATTCACTTTCATTGCAAACTGTATATTGCAAGTTCTTTTGTAAATAGAAGCTCAAAGCAGTATCATAAAAGCAGAACAGGCATAAAGTATTGACTGCTTTGAGCTTATTATTGTAGATGATTTCAGAAATTTGTTGCATTCATATTCATTGCTAGAATTTGAGTATTGTTACTTATTTAATGGGATATAAAAAATAAAAAACTGGTTTAAATGCCATCAACTTTTTCCTATGTTGGAAAGCTCTGCTGGTTATAAATATAATAGCTGAAATGATAATAATCTGCTTATTTGATGTGTTAAGTAAATAAAAATGGTGCAGGAGTTTATGATGGTGATGGTTGGGATAGTGGACGTGGCATTGGTGGCAGAGGTCAGGGACGTGCAAGAGGTCGTTCTTCTCAGGGTAGAGGATGGGGTTATGGTGGTCGTTCGGGTGGATATTACGATTATCGTGAATATGATGCACCACCTCTACAAGGTCGTGGTAAGTTTGTTGAGCATTGCAGAAGTTGCTTTTTGTTATATGAGCTGAGAGGGGTTAAATGTATCAAGTGATGCATAATATGATTTAAACAAGTTCTTGATTGTTAAACAATTTTACAATGAATGAGGAATCCTTAGTAAGCAACAGGTTTCATTAATCTCTTCTTGTGTTTACACTAAATAATCAGTATTCAGTGCTTCTATTTAACAATACCTGCTTGGTCCGGTTGTATCCCCATGAGTGTTATTGTTCAGTAATGTTTATGAGGCCTTTAAAATGTTGCTTTCCATTAAGGTTTTTTTTTTTCCTTAAAGCAATTCAATTGTTTCTTTGGACTTGAGAGCATTATCCTCCCTTATTTTGAGTTTTGTTTATTCACTTGCACAGTTGCTGATGCTGAATCTTTCATAATAAACGTTCATTTGGGTTTTGCAGGGCGTGGTCGTGGAAGGGGATGGGGAAGGGGACGTGGCCGTGGTCGTAATCCCAGATCAGCAACAGCTGCATAAGCAGGGAAAGTTACTCAGTATAAAAGTAAGGTGTGAGGTTGAAAAATGATAAGTGGATGCCTGCTCTTCTGTGTTTACATAAGTTTGGTGATATTTATGGGCATTGTCTTTCATTTCAAATTGTGAAGCTTTGCAACTACAGTGCTTGCAGTTCTAAGCAGATTGTTGTGGCTTAGGAACATTTTCTTAGTTATTTCAATTTTGGTAAGTTTTTGACATAGCAAGTTTACAAGATTGTACAATTTTGTTCCTCGTCATAGGAATAATAGAGCAGTACATTCTTTCATTCTTAATATAAATAGATGTCCCATGGCAACTTTTCTTTTATCAGTATTACAATTGTTTACATAGATAGCACCTTAATTATAGAACATGTTCACATTGGGAATATTTCTAAGGTTGGATCTGACCAGATCCATGGTTTGGCTCAAAACTAGTTGATTTTGAACTGAAGTTCCAAATAGATAACTTTAGCTGACTTGTTTGAAATGAACGAATAGCTCTCTTTTTGTGCATTATGATCAAGAAGTGGGAACTTCAAGCTCGAGTAACATGTTGGCCTCTCGGAGATAATTATACTTTCAACCCTGACATATAAAATAGAGTGATACGAAACTCCCAGGTTCAGCAATGTATCAACCCTCATATTGCTTAGTATTTTATGCAATTTAAGTTGTCTGACAGTGAATATAGAGCTAAGATGTGTTAGATATTCTTCCCTTTATCCTCATGCCATTCTGCTCAAAATTAACTTTGTGGTTCTAACGATATCTTTTAAAGCCGAATATTCATGATCATAGGTAACATGTCAAAAGTAGCTGAATATTTGTTAATCACTTTATGCCATAATCAAAAGTCACGAAAGGGTACTTATTTTGTTCAATATAGAACCCAAAGGATTCACAGGACGAAGGAACAAAGATTTATTCTTTGATTTCCATTCATGGTTGCTTAGCACATGTAGCATCCAATGCATGCTATAATGGAGTAAATTTTGCACGTTAAAACGTCTCCGTCATGCTTTAATATTATATAGAACTTAGCTAGCAGCTACATGAGCGTCATCTTGAAATCTACATTTGCTCACCTTCAAAGGCACTAAATGTTGGATCTTACATCTGACTTCTTATACATGTATTATGAATAATGGTTTACCCATTTTGGTCTCTCAATTTAGACCTTATCATGGCTTCAACCAATGCAACATATATAAATTCTGAAAATTCTGAAAAGAATAAGCTTGCTTGCAACTCAGGCAGCTTAAGATCATCAAGTCTCATTTTTCCTCGTTTCCGTGAAGTGCCAAAAGCGATTGCTTGTCTTGAGTGAGCTAATAGAAACTTGTTGGCATATCCCATAAGAGTATGTGCCATCTCAAAATGTCATAACTCATAAATTCATAAAAATTGCATAAATAGTGAAAACATCTCAATACCATAAATAATCATCAAAGTCCTCATGCTCTAACATGAGCTAGTAATAGGCTTGGTCATAGGATTTGCAACCATTCGACTTGTAAGTATATAGTTTAAGATCACATTCTTGTGTTGTATTATACATTCTAATAAAGTTGTATCTAACATCAATGTGTTTGATTTTGCCTTGCTACTTGGGATTTTTCACATAAGCTAATGCAACCAAAACTACCACAGTGAATTGTCACTGAATCCAAAGCACATGACAATTCCGAGGTGTTGAAAATTGGAAAACAAACTACTTGGGATTTTATGATACAAACACTCCTCTCAGCCACATTAGGGGTCACTCCTAATCTCTCCACTACCCCTCTAGTAATAAAACTGTGCGTGACACCACAATCAATCAAAACAAATAAGGGGGTGTCAGGAAAGAATAACTGACCAGTCACAGCATGTGGAGTAGCCTCTGCCTGCTCCTACCTCACTCCATATACTGTGGCTCGACCACCACCTCTTGACGGCCCTACACCTCCTCCCGGTGCACTGGCTCCATCGTCTCGAGGGCGATTAGCTCCCCCAGCTGAACTACCTCCACCTCTAAAGAAACTTCCTCTACCTCTGTCATACCCAGCTCTGCCTCTACTAGATCCGACCCTGCCCTTGACTGAGCACTCAGTAATCCTATGTCTCAGCTGACGACATCTAAAGCATACTGGCTGACCAAGCAGACACTTTCCACTGTGTCTCCTGACACATCTAACACAAATTGGTGGCTGGAATCTTGTCCTCTGTCTCTGACTACTCTTTCTAGACTTTCTCTACTGCATAGGCCTCTTGCCTCTGTCACCGCTTCTCTCAGGCTGTTTAGAAAACATACCCATCCTCTATAGACACATCTCTAACCTGGTTGCTCTCTCCAAAGCATCACTAAACCTCTGTGGGGGATGATCTCCAGTCAAAAAATCTTTGGCTATGACTAGATGTAATCCATGAATGAACTTCTGTACTCTACCAGTGATATGTTATAGGGTGAGGTAGAATTCAATTTGGATTCGAATTTAGATACATATCAACTAGCCTCAATCCTTGCTAAACATAGAACAAATCTGGCCAAAACATTGAATCGAGTGGCATACTCTCTCACTGTGCTTGAGCCCTGTTGTAACTCAATAAATTCTTGAGCTTTGGCGTAAACCGTCCCTGGGCTTCTGAACTCACCCTTGAACATCGCTCGAAACTCATCCGAAGTCAAGTACTCTTCATTGACTGTGGTTCTCGTGAGATTCCACCACAATCTCGCATCCCCTCTAAATATAAATACTTCATACCTAACTCATTCAACAAAAAGGTCACACTTTCAATGTTTATGAAAATACCTTATGAACATAAATGCTTGAATACAGTCTTTCGTGTGCACACCTTCCTCTTCCCATGTTATGGCACAGATTGTGAGTTATGAAAGCATATTGATGGATGTAAGACACGTTGTAGAATGGTTAATCTAACAAGTACTGTTAAGTATCATTTTGAGTTGAGTATTCAAACTTGTGTAATTAAATTGATCTAACATGCTTGAAGTTTTAATTGTAAGTACATTGTCGAATGAATTACAAAAAAATATGAGATTATTTTAAATGCTTGTATTTTTTTTTTTTTTCATATTTATGTACTTTTTCTAATTTGTATTTTAAATAATTTTTTATATGAGATTGAGTGTTGATGTTGGTTGATTATTGTGTTTGACTTTATTAGGTATAAGTTGTTTATTATTTTATATTTCATTCTTCTCATATCCCTAAGTTTTTTCAAACAAGAATATCAGAACTTTGACTCCATTTATCCAGCAAGCTTTTTTACAGTTTCTTACAAGTTTTGACTTTAAATATCTCGAGTATTATGTTATTGAATGTTATGTACATTTATGTTGAGTTTATATTAGTACTTTAATTGTATGAAATATTTAAATAATATATTCTCAAATTGATTAGTATATATTATTAAATGCATTGTCAGATTGAACATTACTAAATTAATATATTATAGATTTTTTTAGTTTTATCTTAGTCTATTTTTAATAATATTGGATTGATTATTGTATATTTATTAAATTGTGTACAAGAAATATTTAATGAAGACAAATAATAAAAGAAAAAAACTAATAATTAAAAAAACAGCACCAAAAAAGAAAAACACCACTATAAGCCATGAAAAATGCTACTAAAATCCCTAGAAAGAATGCTGATGAAAGAAAAAAAAAGGCCACTAAAAACCACTAAAACGCTCCTGAAGAAGTTTCAACAAACGGCAATATAATTCACAAAAACGTTAGTAAAAGTCAATTAAATTCTACAAAAATATGCGCGAATGGTGGCGGCAAAAACTTAAAAAACACTGTTAGAAGTCTAAAAAATACTAGTAAATATCATATAAACATTGAAAAATTATGTGCGAACCACAGCAAGGGCATTTTTATTGGCGGGCAAAAGTATTTTACAGATGTTTATAAATATCGGTAAATATCTAAAAAAAAATATCGATATATGTCAACAATTTACTTACAGTTTTAATGATATTAAATGGCATTTTTATTAATGCAAGTAAAGATTATATTGACATACATTTTAGCAACGTATGGTTAAATGTCAGTATAAAAATATGTAGTGTTTTAAAACACCACTAAAGATAAAAAGAAAAAACCCATTTGCATGTACCTTCTGCCTCCCCAAGTTTCTCAATTTTTATGACTTACTTCTATAGTGGGTTTTGGTCTTCGTCAACGTTTCTTTTTGTAGAACCCACACTACTACTACGACGACTAGAACTAGAACTAGAACTTTCCCTACTAGTTGCAGAATCCATTAATTACTAACTCAAATTCATCCTAATATAAAAAAAATCACCAATAATTCAACAAAATTCACTGAAAAAAAAAAAAAAAAGAATCAACCAAATCACCGAATACTGTACTCTTCTTGGCATGCTTACTTCATACTGATAGAAAATCACGTTGAAAATATAAATGAATGAGTTTAAAACAAAAAAAAAAAAATAACACATTCATATAGAACAAAATGATTGATGGGAAGGAACTAAGTTTTTATTAATTTTAATTAATTTATTAATTTTTATTATTAATTTAATACTATTTTATTTTAAATTTATTTTTTAATTATTTTTATAATATTTATTTTTAAATTTTATTTAAAAAGATTACTTTTTAAAACTTGTATGGAACAAAAGTTGTGATTTGAAGAAAGCTTGGTGAAAATACATCGCTTGTCCTATTATAAATATCAACTCAGTATACCACAAAAACTCAAAACACGACAGAAGCCAGGGCTGTATCACGAAGTAAAGCCAACATAAAAACCGAAATGAACACAGAAAAACTGTTAAACTCAAAAACGAAAAACGAACATCGACGAGTCCATATATAACAAACAATAGAAAAGCTGAAGTGTAATATGACAATAACGAGTCCGTCGAACGACTCATATTCCTCTTGGAAACGCTTGTAGGAGACATCGGAGAAGCCACCTAACCCTCGTAGGCCAACGTATTTCAAACGGTTCTAGGTGAATTCCGTGCGGTTGAATTTGATATTGTTCACTTAAGCCAAGATGTGCCATCAGAAGGCAAACATGAGTGAGTAGCTCTCCACCTTTGGCAAGTTTCTGGCCGTGTTCTTTCCATCCGCAATGATTTGCAGCATATCCCAACATTTCTATCCAAACTTTACTTATCACCTCCCATTTTTTAGCATTATCATCCTGGAATTTCTGTTGCAATTGCTGGGCTAATTTACATCCGTAAAATAGCACTGATAGACTTCCGTCCCCCTTGACTTTTTCCAATAAAGCATCATCATCAGTTTTCAATTCAAACAGTGCCTTGCATGCTTCACTTTCACTAGTAGACTTACCAAACTCTGGCAATCTGAATAATTCCATGGCCTGGGCACATGTATCTCTATATCTTATCTCACCAATCCCTTTCGGCAGCATGGTCGGACGTACGACTAAGAGATACAACATGTAATCCGATACACATCTGCTAATTTTCCGTAATTCTCGTGGAATTTCATTTTCTAAATTGTTAGATGAATCCTTTAAGTAACAAAGACTCGTAGCAATGTGCCAAAGAAGAAGACTGTGATCGAATTCTACGTCGATTGTACTCCATTGGAATTCAGTGACACCCATTTGCCTAAGCGCATTATCACCTCTGTGGCCCAACAGTTCTTTGCATAACTTGATATAGGAAAGATTACGCTCGATTTTTTTGCTGTTCCTTTTCACCTCATCGAAGATCATTTCTTTCAAATTGCCATCCACATTTTTCCATTCCAAATACAGGTACTTCTCTAACTTTTCTTTGATGCCAAAGACTTCCTGGAGTTTTCTAGTTTTGGCTGAGAAATCTGCAAGACAAAAGCTTAGAAGGTTGTATTGACCCATGGATCCTGACCACCTCCAGCGATTGGTAGAAAATATGCCTCCGGACATAAAACGATACCGAAGTTTTGTCCAATCGGAAAAAAAAAGAACGATCAAGGCATAAACTTCTAGAATAACAGACCCAAGTAGAAGTATCCAAGTTATGGAGATGTCGATTCGCGAAAATCCATGCTTTTCAATAGTGATGAAGACGGCAACTGATACAGAAACGTGGGAGAACAGGTAGATGCAGCGAAGAAAGACACCGAATAGGGATTTATAAATCGCAATTGCTTTGGTGTAGAGCACATCGTACATGAATCCAAGCTCAATAGCTACCAATTTGAAGGCATGTTCCGCCGACTTACTGTGAGTGATGAGAGTGTAGCTTTCTTTTCGATCCCGATGGTCAAGAATTAGATCGGCATAGAGACACCTAAATTTCGTGAATAATGAAAAAGCTTCAGCAATAAGGTCACCTTCCACCACTGTTTTTTCCTGCCCTTGCCTCTCCGTAGAGGCAGTAGCTGTCGTTTCTGATTCATTTACGACTGCAGTTGATTCCTCAACAATATTTCCTGGATGGTCGTCAGATTTATCTGGAATAATGCTAACCGCGATTGATCCGACTGACGAGACGGGAAATTGTTCCATCATTATATGAAAATACTCAGCAGATCTACCTGGATCGGGAGAGGAGCGCAATGAATCTTTCAGATGGCTGGAGCTTGAAGACCAAAGGGCCAGAGTCCTTTCTCCATACTTGATAATTCCGGTGACAAACACCGGAATGGCTAAAAATCTAAGGACGCTATTGCTGTTCCAAGACGGTATGAAGATGTAAAATGCTACTGCAACTTGGACTACAAGTTCAAGTGCGTGCCTCAACCACAACTCATTATCTTCTAACGAGTAAGCTGTGATAGTGTCAGGACCACCAAGGTGCAAGAGAAGGAAAGGTGCCCAAAATACGTGCAGCATTGTATTTGATTGCGAAGATTTATCCTCAGAATCTCCTCGGCTGCGGGCAAGGGTGCCAAGGGCAAGTGTTGCCACCCAATCTGCTGTCAAGTATGCTAACCAAACAATGACATCTATCCAAATTGTTCTTGTATGTTTCCGTTGAGAACCAAATATGATGAGGATGATTTGTAGAATAAGACTCAGTAAAACTAATGCTTGAACTTCCCACCCGTTCAAAAATCTCAGGACTTCTTCTAAAAATGCTAGTATGGTCATCTTCTTTTCCTCAAAATCAAACTGCAAGTTTTCATCTGAAAATGTTATAAAATAGGTGGTTTTATGAAGTTAATGTAAATCAGCAGTAAATGTAAATGGTCTTATTGTATAGACTGTTATCTCTCAAAATCAAATCAATAATGGAATAACTCATTCAACAAGAGAGAGGAGAGGAAATTTCCACCTGAAATTCTTGTGCAGCAAATTAAAGAAGATAACTTCTTGTAGGGGATGGTATTTTACCCATTTCCTTTTTCTCTTTTAGCTATTCTTTCCTTTGCTTGACTTACACTGCATTCCAAGGTAACGTGAAGAAGAAAATCCTCCTCAACTTTTTAGATATTTGTAGACTCCTTTCTTTTTCCATGGGAAAATTTCATGTTGTTTCTCGCCAACCAAACACTGAAAATCAGATTAGAACAGTCATTTAATACTGTCAATCCTGATAAAGTGAAACTTAAAACAATGTGATTATTTTTCAGCTCAATTTTCCAAACCAATTTCTCCTTCTATCACATCATTGTTTAGATCGAAAAAGCTATGCTTACCGGCAATCATAAGTTTTTCCTGCATTTCCAGCTTTCTCAATGTAAGATTATGTTCACTTCTAAGAATTGTATAAAAATGGAAAAGGAAATAGAAAATTATAGATGCTCAACATAGTCTGCTTATGTTATCACTAAATTTTTAATGAATCAAAGTGCAAAAATAATTGTATGACAAAAAGAAAAATTGTTAAGGAAAATGAATTTGTCTACTGACTCATTGAATTAAGTTAGTTTGACTCAAACTCAAATCTTAATTCGATTTCTGCTTATTGAAACACAGTCTGAGCCTATGCGTCCGAAATCCAACCTTAAACCTAGGTACTTCTAAATTCAGAATTCTCTATATTTTGGTGGTCTTGGACATGAATTTGAGTTTGTTGCAGAAAATCTAACTTGACAATGTTAAAAGAAGCTCAACTTTCGCCTGAAAACATGAAATTAAAATTGATTTTTAAAGAAACTTTCAAGACTTATTTTCTTGTGGCTTCAGTCAGCAATAAACTTGACCATTTTATTATAGTATATTAAAAATGTTAAATCTTATACAAATCCCTGTCTTAGCCCAAGGATAGAACGCATGGCTTTTAACCACGTGGTTGTGGGTTTCGATGACTATGAAAATGCTTATTTTAATTTTCATTTATTCACTTTTTAACTCTTCACGTTGTCACATAAGAGAGTTTAATTATAAAACTTGAGAGATCAGAAAGCTAACTTTCCGCGAACATTTAAAAAATTACTAAAAACACGCCCAAATTCGGATGCTATCCTTTCAAGTCTATGCGGTCAAACAAAAAAAGGATAAATAAAACATTTGTGGTAGGAATTTAAGACCCTAATTAGATTGTTTTTGTTCCATTAATTTATTTCTGTTTTCTTATTTTTTTCTGGGGGCTATTGGTGAAAGGGGCCTATAAATTTTAGCTAACAGTGTAGAGATTATACGTACATAACTGTTAGAACTGGGCTGGATGAATTTGCCTTGACGTGTGAAAGAGATTTTGACTGAAACTCAGTTATATTTAAATGACGAAGACAAAATTTTTGATCAAAATACTCCTTATCAAAGAGTTTTGAACATATTGGGCGTAAAAGTTAGAACAAAATATTTATTATTTTTATTATATATATATATATTTATTATGGGTTTCTTAATTTTTATGACGAATATATTTTTTGAGTGAAAATTGACAAATTGTTGATGGAAAAGTGATTTAAGAAGGGTAAGGATAAATACATACCTGTGTGTGTGTGTGTGTGTGTGTGTGTATAGAGGATAGAAAGTGAAAGATTTAACTCTAAAATATGTAAATATTTTTCGTAAAATAAAAAAAAAAAGTAATGAAAATTTCAGTCATTTTTTTCATTTGTTCTTCTGAAATCCAGATTGTTTCAGGTTAACAGTTTTTTTTGTTTTCTAAAATTTCAGTGTAGGGAGCAAAGGACAAAATACAAAGAGGTTGTACGTATAAAGAAGGAAAGTGTATTTATCCGGGAGTCTAGCTATCTCTAAGCCAAGTCGATCATGAAAAGGTTCTTCTTATACGAAAACTGTTTTCATGCCAAGGCTTAGGTGAGAAAATGTAATTCACTCCATTATGAATTTTCATTAAGCTTTCATTTGATTGTTTAAAAATAACAATGGAAACACAACGCTTGCTCTACCGCCGAAAAAAAAAGTAAGAAAAGAATATAATAAAGCACTAAAGAAGCCAAAATGATCATAAATATTGAAAGATGCCAGAGAACACCCTACCATAATAAAAGAATAATCTAAAAAGAGTTGGATGCATAACCACCCTTTTCTAGGCGACTGCGTAGTATTACTCGTAGCAATAAAAAAGTAAGCAATGAAGGCCAAATGATTTATTTCTATCCATAGTCTGACAAGACCATAATTTTCGCTCCCTACGTTTAAAGAAATTAATTTTTTATTTAATTTTAATAATTAAAAAATATTTATATTATTTTATTTAAATATTATAATCAAAATATAATTAACAACTATTATTTTTTTAAGATTTAAAAAATTATAATTACATCGCTCTTTAATTGAATTATAAACAATATTATAATTATGTAAATGTTTTTTTTTTTAAATTTATTAGAGATAAATTAATTTTTACCCCTTTTATTCTATATATTTTCAAAATATATTTACTGTTCCAAAATTTTGTAACATAATATTTACACCTCTAATTTATTGTATTATATTCAATTTTTTAGGATATAATTCTTATTTTTAAAATTATTAGAGACATATTAAATTCTTTAAAACTTCAATAACACACCCAAAGTTTTTTGAATTTCTAAAACTCTCAAAAAATTTTCATTAACACCCCTAACACTTTCAAAAATTAAGTTCACTTCAAAAATGGAGCTCACCTCCAAATATGCAATTTCACATCGTTGACAACTTTTTTTTTTTATACTTTTGCTACAAATTAAAGGTACAAAAGTTATTTATTAAAATTTTTGGGAAAGGTGTTATTTAGCTTGAGGGTTTGTTTTCTCAACAATTTTATAAAAGAGCTTAATATATTTTT